>FXXK01002571.1:14377-25611 GCA_900184695.1 Betula pendula
ATGCCTGTCAATACCAGTGTTTCAATACCACTGGTATTGAAAGATCCATTAGCTTTTTTTTGGTTGATAGCGAAGTTTTGAATTTTATTCGCAAGTATTAAAAGATCGATTAGCTTTTTTTGTTTCTCGGTGGATGTAGTTCCATTCAATTTGCTGGAGTCATCTTGGTAAAACTTGAGCTTGCCATATTGACTTTTTTGGTGGGCCTTGTGAGCAACACTGCTGGACCATTATAATTGGGATTGCAAATCTTTCTTGGTGGCTTCTTAAAAACTTCCAGAGGCTGCATCACATAATCTTGCAAGGCCAAACTTTCCATGAAAACAAGTTTTAACAAATTATAAATACCATCTATTATGTAATTATGCAAATTCCCATTAAGCTACTTTCAAGTTGCATTTTTCATGTAACTAACAACCATTTGAAGTTTTGTAATATTTATAAAGCACGCACTTAGGAAGTGCATTTGATCCATTAAATAATTTAAAACTAAGTGTTTGAGCTCAGAAAGTGTTATAGGTAATTAAGCCCAATTGTAATTAGAAGCGTGTTACGAGTTTGTCCATTTAGAGTGTTTTGGTCCATATTACTAGAGTCTTGGTTAGAAAGAATTATTGGCTGTTTCTTTAACAAGAATATAATTAATAGATTATTATGTATTGATAGGCTGGTTCAAGTAGTTTGTAAGCCAAAGCCTGCTTCTAGCAGGCAGCATCGAAGTAGAAGGAAATTTTTAACCCTTTAAAGTGTAATTCATTGCATGTTTAACGTAAAGGCTCTTTAATTATTTTGTGCAAATATTTATTTTAGCGATTATTCTTAATATTTATTTGAAATGATTTACCATTCTGAAACACTTTATAAAGATATTTTAAATTTCAATTTTTTGTCAGTCAAATTGGTATAGTGTAACGACGTTTGAACTCTCAATAAGACATTCTTCTAAATGGAAGATGATCATTTGTAACAAGAAATTTCTATTTGAGGAAGTTTTAATAACAGAAAAATTCTAGTGACCAGTGAAACTTCCACATGTTCTAAATAGTTTCATTGAGATCGAAATAAATGATTATGACAAGGATACGTGTTGGGGATAATTTTTGGTCCCCCTAAAATGTTTACAGATGTATCGAGCTTGCTACTGTTTGGCTTGAAAGGAAGCCGGCAATCGGCTAAAAGACGTTGAGAATGCGTAATCCATTGATATGCTCATGCCGCTCAGTGCACCTTTGATTAATTAGCTGACGAGGCAAGTCTGTGGCCACTAGTTGCTGCCATTGGTTATAAGGACCATAGCAAACGTAATACATAGAACGTATAGTGTTAGCAATGAGCCATAAATATAAGATGATTGGATAAACATATAATCATATATATAAGTATAACCTTTATAGTCATATATATAGTATATATTAATACTACTATTAAGAGATGAATGTGTTTATGATAACTTAGAGATAATATGTGCTAAATATGCCTTGAATAATGATTTTAAAGAAAGATATTTTGTGAATTAATATTTTAAAGAAAATGAAGTTAAGCTAAGAATTTTTCATATGATGCATTTCTCGTTCACCTTTACTATGTTTTGTTTTCAGGTTATAAGCAGAACGGTCTAGGAGGTTGGAATGAGGGTGAAAATATCTAGGAGTTCATGCATTTATTTTATTATTAATTTATTTGCAATAAGTGCTTTGACACAATTTCCACGATTATGGGTTTTTTAATAAGAAGCAATGTATCAGTTTGACATATTATTTTCGCATTAAGATATTCACATTTTTATATGACTCTAATAATTTATTTTTACTAATGCATTTCTTATCTCATTTAGTTATTGCTTTGGTAGACCTTATTAATTTTTGTGCTTCTGCGATGGTGAGTTGACAAACCCAACCCTCCGCAAGTTGGGGGTGTTACAAGTAATTAACCACTATTTCTAAATTAAATATAAAATACAAGAATTAGAATAAAATCGAGTATGATAATGCTTATTTTAATAAAGAAAATAAATACTTTTAAGCCGTTAGAATAAAATCGAGTATGATAATGCTTATTTTAATAAAGAAAATAAATACTTTTAAGCCATTATCAATCACTAAATTAAATAAG
Organism: Betula pendula; assembly: GCA_900184695.1. Classification (NCBI taxonomy): domain Eukaryota; kingdom Viridiplantae; phylum Streptophyta; class Magnoliopsida; order Fagales; family Betulaceae; genus Betula; species Betula pendula. The sequence goes on from FXXK01002571.1 coordinate 16,490, forward strand.
GGTTCACATAAATACTAAACAAAATACATGCATATAATATATATGAATGTAGCTTGGCAAACATTGGATTATGTTAAGTCTATTTGAAAGACAACCTTATATATACATGTATATAACGCGTGGAATTAGATGCAAACTGCCTAAAGCATGCAAATGACATATTCAAAAAGCTGAAGCTAGCACACTTGATGTGGTATGCCTTCTATCAAAAAATTTGGAATGCCGTCATTATAAACATACCATTACCAGTGGTGATTAATAAATGGATGATATGGCCAAAGACATGACAGAATATGCAGCCAACCTCAATAAATTCAGTAGCTTTGTGTCCATTTTGCGCATCAAAATTGCAAGAAACATCAAGTTTACAATGATCTTGATCGCAAATAATTGTGTCAATTAGTCAAGTAAGATTTTTCATTGTAGTATGAACACATGCAATGAGAGAGAAGGATAATGCATTGTTGCATGGGTTATGTAGTGGGTTGACTTTTTGGGTACTAGCATATTTGAAAGGTGTAATTTGGCCGGATGACTACTAACATGGATCGAGAAAAATATTAAGCATTTTTTTATGATTATATACTCATTGACCATATAAAAAAAAGGAATTTTGTGACCAAAGATAATAATGCTTTGCGGAAGAACTCGAGATGAAGGGTGTTAACGATTTCAATCTTTTAATACCATTGGGAAAATCATATGTTAAGCATTTTTCTTTGAGAAAGAATTCAACAAGTTTACATTACACCATTGCAAGTCAAATAAGTCCAAGAAGATATAAGTGATGAACAGGTAGGATTAAGATCCTTACACGAAAAAGTATGTTTTTGTTTACTATAAGAAGATGAAGCAAAGTGAATTGTGTATGTTGCCGGTGTTGATTCAAGAGAAATTTGTGCAGACACTGCCCATAATTGTACTGACAGACTTAATGTTACATACGGTGCCATAAAATATTTCTTGGATCGGTAGAGGAAGGACTTGAAATGAAAATATAATTTTTGTAAGTTGTATAATCCTAAGGCAAGCCATAATCAAAAATATATACACCATGTCAAAGATATGCATGTTTAGCAACAATCGTAGCACAGCAGGGAACATTACACGAATGAAAAATCATGTGTCGCCTTCTTAATTCAAGGTTGAGAGCTGTTTTTTTTTCTTGGGTTTTGGGGTTTTTTTTTAATATATGTATTCAGCAGTAAGACATGCGCCTAAAGACAAAGAAAAGGGTGGTGAACAAATGCTACTCATATTCACCCAGAACTTAAAAACGTCTGTAGGAGATCCAACAACTCTGGTATCATAATTTTGCCTTCCAATTGCTGAAATTACAAGAGCAGTGGGAACCTTTTTCTTCTTCCTCTGTGTTTTTTCTTTTTTTTTTTTTAAATGTCGCCACCAAAAGGATTAAAAAAAAAAACCTAATCTTATAAAAACAAGTTGTGGAGGCGATTATTGTATCTATTCAGGCGAGAGCCGCGAGGGGAAAGCGTACTTTATAGACATTATTGTAAAGTGGCTTATAAAGCGGCTAAATGTGAAGGCGCAATAATAAACCAATCCAATATGTAAAGGCCTTTAAAGCTATTGTTCTTTTTTTCTTTCAGAATTTTGTTGGAGGAATAATTCCTCAAAACCAATAATTAGAAAAAAATTATTAAATTGAATTTGTTAAGTCACGTGCATTTTTAAAGATGCACATGATAATTAAAAATGTACGTTAGAATCATGTACTTTAAAAATAACTGTTAATTTAATAAATTAGATTGGATGAATTTTTTTCAATCTAATTTGAAGGAAGATTTTGAAATTTATATTTTTTTTTTTTTTTAAAAAAAAAAAACTCAATTTTTACATCATAAGTTCTAACGAGATATAAGTCCGCTTTCCTCTAGCGGACTTAATAGACATTATTGTAAAGTACTCTATCCTGACTCTTTGNTCAATTTTTACATCATAAGTTCTAACGAGATATAAGTCCGCTTTCCTCTAGCGGACTTAATAGACATTATTGTAAAGTACTCTATCCTGACTCTTTGATATAGGAACCTGAAAATCACGTGCCGTGAAAGCGTGCAACTTCGATTTATTGACGTTTACCATTAATTAAAGAGATGGGTCACAATTCACAAGTCATAACCTCAATGCAGCCAAAGCAGCCTCCAACCGACTAGACATGAAGCCAAATAATGGAGTACCCACAAACACAATTGTCATATATATGGTTCTTTGTTAATATTTTTTAGAGTGTGATTTTTTTTTTTTAGATTTTTGTTGGAGGAATAATTTCTCTAGCGGAATTTATTATGTTTAAAAATACATGTGAGAGTCACATATTCTAAAGACAAATGTTAAATTTATATAAATTAGATTTGACAAATTCTTCCTATCCGATTTGAAAGAAGACTTTGGAATTTATAAAGAGAGAAATTAAAAAAAAAAAAAAATTCCTTTTTTACATCATAAGCTCTTTCTCTCATGCAAACTTCACTTTGTAATAAGATTTTAACTCAAAAGAGAAATCCATGAGTTGATTTATGTGCTCAATAACATGACTTTTACCATTAATTAAAGAGATGGATCACAATCCACAAGTCATAACCTCATTACAGCCAAAGCAGCCTCCAACCGACTCAGACATGTAGCCAAATAATGGATTACCCAAAAACCCTTGAACAATTGTCACATACGCCCTTTGTGAATATTTTTTAGAGCGTGATTTTTGTTTTTGGTTTTTTGTTTTTTTAAAAAACATGTCTAATGCGATATATAGGTAAAAACAGTTTTAAGTGTTTTGAGTTGTTTGTAGATTGGATGCTAATAACTAGCAAACCATGATCGTGTTTTAGCACCGATTTCCACCCAATGCAACTAATAAAATAGCTATCAAAACCAACGTACTCTGCATAGCTCAGCCTGATTAATATTAATACCAAAACTGTTAGAATATCAATTAAATAATTAAATACATCAATTTCTATCGGTTTAAACTTTTGGGATAACTAGTGATTTAATAAAAATGAATTACTCACCTATTACAATCAGTATAAGCAGCATCGAATAGGGCAAACTAACTCCTCTCTTTCCTATTTTATCTTCTTTTCTTCCTTTGATAGTTATATTCATCTTTCATATAAGGACTAGACTCAAATGAATCCACAAATGCTATATTCATCAGCCTCTGCACACAAGCAGAAAGTATAAGGTTCATTACAAAGAACAATCAAAATTATGCGACTAAACACAGCAATAGAACAATACATGTCAGTTACAATGGCATTGCAAAAAATATTTGTATGTAGCGACCTCCGAAAGAGTTGGATAGTATTAGGAATAATACATAGACGATTAGAGGACCACTACAATGAGATGCGGATCAAAAAGTGCTAGCAGGAAAATAATTTCTTTTAACAAACACATTAACTGATAAGGCCTTTCTTATAAGTCCAAGAAACGTAATTCCATAAAATCCTGAGGGTAAAAAAGTAGAGGCATAAGTTTTTAGTCATTAACCAGAAGGAATTCTCTCTAGCTTAAAAAGCAAACCTGCTATCTGAATCGGTTGCTGCTTTGGGAACAACATTGAATGAAAAACATCATGTATGTGGACTGATTGGCATCAATGGCCATGGTGTCAAGCTTATATGACCTTTCTCTTAAAAGAAAAACCTATAGTTGCAAGGAAGAAATCAGAGAAAAAGCGAATGAAAACTGTAATGCTTTGAAATTCTTAACATGGGAACTACAAGTTTCTTGAAAAACACAATAACATTTTACGGTACTTACCCATTTTTGTGATAGTTACTACATCAAGTAAACTATATGGACACCACCACTAACTATGCAACAAACTGCACAAAATATGTATCATCTAAAACATCACCACGGCTTCAACTTAATGTAACAGGTTGAGCTATAAGTATAAGCACCAAAATGCTAAGTCCTTTGACTTCATCCTATGCGTTGAACCATGTACAGTACAATTTAGGCATATAAATGAAGCAAAGCAATTTTATTCTGCTGCTATGGGACAGACCAGCCTTCTTTGGGAGGTTTTTCCTCAAACCTGTGGCTAAAGCTTGCTGTTTTTAGCTCAGCAACCACTCTCTCGAGCTTACTAATCTGAGTTTCAAGTTCCAGTCCTCGTATTTCAAGTGTATCACTACTACATTCTCCTTCATTACCATTTATGCTCACCATGTTGTGAACAAGATTTCGTGCTTGGCTCTCACTTGTACCTTCGATGGCTCTCTCTAAACCTCCTACTTGTCAAAATAAGGAATGGCGAAACATTTTGTATCAATAAATTGGGGAGAGATTCTGACAAAAACCAAATTGGCCAAACAATGAAGCACTTGATAAACTACCATTTTTTGTGAATTTTCTCCGATGTTTAGAAAAACCCACGAAATAAAGAGCTCGTTGTGAATAATCTTTAAAAGTTCAAAAGACTGACTTGTTCTAACTTCAATGCATGAAAAATAGATGACCCATACAACAAATTTAAAAAGAAAAGTAGAGGACAAGTGCAAATATTTTACTTTAAATGCTTAACACATATGCCCCATTGGAAAAAGAAAGTGTGGAAACAAAACGGAAATTTTTACCAAAAATAAAAAATTCCCCCATTTGTTAAAGTCGACCGGCGAAGAACCATCTTTATGCTAAATATGAATGAAAAAAAATCTAGAGAGCCATTAAAGAATTGCAAAGTGCAGAGAGACATCATCACGCCAGAGATGCTGCCTATTAATCAACAATTTCGAGAGATTCTTTAAACATAATTTAATACTATTATTTTGGATTGGTTGCCACATGCCATTCCTCCAATGCAATCAGCAATCTCAAACGAAAAAGAAAAGTCACAAGTTCTTCGTATTAATTTGTAACAAAAACATGAAATGTAACAACTCAAACAAGAGGATCGATGCATATATAGGGTTTGGTATTATTTTCCATGTTGAATCTTGATAACCACAAGAACTAGGGTTTCGTGAAAGGTTCATTAGAGAGATCTTTTCTACTCCTATATGAGTGACAAGAACAAAACCCGTTTGAGTATGAAATATACCACCTGTTATTCAAAACCCAACCAGCAATTCCATCAGCTTTTTCCAGAGCTCTCCTCCACCTTGAAACCTCGTCCCTCCCAAATCTTGAATGGTTTCTAAACTGTTCTTCGAAAGGTCCTCCCTGCATCCGCACGTGCAAATGTGGATAACATCGACAAACATATCAGCCTCAGGTTTCAGCTACTACTTTGATCTGTTGCAAAATTTTGCGGGAGATCGAAGCAGATTTCTTACAGATATGAGGGTCTTGATTGCAAGAGCTCATGATCGATCAACTCTGTAAAAGCTATAATGCAAAATAATTAGAAATCACACACAAGCCCTGTTTTTCCTCATAGAGATTGAAAAACCCCAAAAACAAAAAGACTTCCAGAGGAAACAGAAAAAATCAGAGGAATCTCTGAACTTTGGAGAGGTCAAAGCGAAATGCAGATGAAGAGCGAGAGAGTGTCTTAAGATGGGTTAGGTGAAAGTGGATGGAGCTTCAGCGAAAAATATCGACAGATTCCCTTCTTCAACGAATCTGGCCTTTGCAATAATGGATTCGATGGCAAAAAATGGAGTTCAACAAACAACGAGCTAACGAGTGTAGCGTCCGGCTTGGTTTTTTTGGAGGAGAAAAAACTAGATCTGAAATTTGAGAATGGGCCTATGCTCCTGACCTTACGCTCAATAAGCTATAGTTGAAGAGTAATGCTATGCCCTCAACTGTTAACAGACTTTTAGCCGACCCCTGCTACATGGCATCAAATTTTAAAAACAAAAAATGAGAGAAAAAAAAAATGCAAACCCTCGTTTGCTGTCCTCTCCCCTCAATTTTCACCAAAATGAGCATAAGAAGGTGACAATATTCAAACTCAAATAATTTTGCATCAAACAAATGCAATGAAGTTAGGGTTGGTCAAGAACTTACAAACAAATTTAAAATCAAGAAGATGTCAAGATTGTGAGGAATCATTTAAAAAGAATGTTTGCAAAAACATATTAAGGATTAAAAAAGAGATGCTTAAAAAGATTTACTTATTCTATAACTTTTTCGAATTAATATTCGAATTCCTAGAATAGTGACATATCATTCTCAATATTTGAAAACACTTCGATGTAATTTGAGAAAATCCTCCTAATATACACAGGTTAGGCATCATGGAACCCACCATGCTCATCAATATAAATGCTTTCTCAGTATTGCATAGAAAGCAAATAAACGAAAAACATACAAACAAGGAAAACACAATCTTTTCTTTCTCCTTCTTCATTTTCAATACCAAAATGGATCCGATGGCCGCAAAATGGAGCTTCAACAAACAACGAGCCTAACGAGTGTTAGCGTCGGTCTGGTTGTTTTTTGGAGAGAAAAAACTAGATCTGAAATTTGAGAATGGGCCCTATGCTCCTGACCTTACGCTCAATAAGCTATAGTTGAAAGTATGCTATGCCCTCAAACTGTTAACAGACTTTTAGCCGACCCCTGCTACATGGCATCAGATCTTTTAAAACAAAAAATGAAGAGGAAAAAAAAATGCAAAACCCTCGTTTGCTGGTCTCTCCCCTCAATTTTTCACCAAAATGAGCATAAGAATGGTGACAATATTCAAGACTCAAATAATTTTGCATCAAACAAATGCAATGAAGTTAGAGTTGGTCAAGAACTTACAAACAAATTTAGAAATCAAGAAGATAGTCAAGATTGTGAGGAATCATTTAAAAAGAATGTTTGCAAAAACATATTAAGGATTACAACAAGAGATGCTTAAAAGATTTACTTATTCTATAACTTATTTCGAATTATTATCGAATTCTAGAAATAAGTACATATCATTCTCAATATTTGAAACACTTAGATGTAATTTGGAAATTCCTCCTAATATACACAGGTTAGGCATCATGGAAACCACCATGCTCATCAATATAAATGCTTTCTCAGTATTGCATAGAAAGCAAATTAACTGAAAAACATACAAACAAGGAAAACACAATCTTTTTCTTTTTTCCTTCTTCATTTTCAATGAGGTTTCTTTAAGGCCCCAAAAATGAAAAACTTGGTCTACTTGCACTTCTGAGCAAGACATTGTTATTCCATGTGGTTCCCTCAAATTGATGTGTGGTGGGTAATGGTTCTAAAATCATAAACCAAAATGAGCTACACACAAAATCACCAACTAGCATGAAAATTGGATTTTTTTTTTTGCGATTCGTTCAAGTATCCACACAAAATAAAAAATAGATAAAAAAAAATTCTGCAAGACAAAGTCCCCAGCAATCTTCAAACCAAGACTCCTCAAACGCCAAACTCCTCAAGCCAACCATAGAATAAAGAAGAACAGGCACCCAAACTCCTCAAGCCAGCAATAAGAAAAAAAAAAAAAAAATTGCAGGGTCAGTCCTGGAAAATTACCGTGCAAATGGCACCTGGGGTCGTGGACGGCGGCGGGCGCCCGTTTGGGTGCTGAAACGAACGACGCGGCGGTGTTGGCTTTCCCGTGGCGTCGCCGGTCTGGGTTTGCCGTTGTGTGACCGATTTTGGATTGGCCCGTGGCGTGGTCGATCTAAAACGAACGACGGTCTGGTCTGAAACTAACGGGGGGCGGTTCTGGGTTTTCCCGTGGCGTCGCCGGTATGGGTTTGCGTCTGAGGGCGAATGGCGCCGATGGTCTTGAAACGACGGGCGGCGGTGTTCGCTTCCCGTGCCGTCGCTGGTCTGGGTTTGCCCGTGCTGTGTTCGTGTTCAGATCTGCCCGTGTTTTGTCGGCCGGCGGTGGAGAGGGTGAAGGAATTTGGGGGAGGAAGACGATGGCGGCAGGTTTTGGGGGGAAAATTTTTTGGTGAAAATTGATGGGGATAGAGAGACCAGCGAACTTCGTTTTTTTTTTCTCTCAATTTTTTGTTTTTAAAAGAACTGTTGCCACGTAGCAGGGTCGGCAAAAAGTCTGTTAACAGTCGAGGGCTTATCATTACTCGTCAAACTGAATATCTAGTATTAAAAAAAAAAAAATGTACGAGGAATACAAAAAAGACATTTTTCTTTCTTAAAACAAAATAAACAAACTGCAGAATGATTTATCAGTTCATTAAAAGTAAAAGATCTAGAGACGTACGGATCAAATAAAGAAAATTAAAAAGTAAACAGTAGATCACTCATTTATTTCTTAAAATACACCCGAATCACTTAAAAAAAAAAAACACCCGAATCGAAACAAACATCAGAAAAAAAAAAGATCATTTACTATAGATTGATCCATTTCCCGGACTACAGTATGATTAGAGTCCAGTAGAACGTGCAACGAGCTTGGTTAAGCCAAAAAGAAGTCCCATGGCCAGCCATCCCCCGACCAACATCCTCAAAGACGACTTCACCACAGGTGCCTTACATAGCAGTGCACATAACCCTCCAAACCAGAACAAGGCACAGCTTACAACCCCTATCACCACCCCCACCCTCACACCATATTCCTTGAAAAACGCAGCCCCAAGCAGCGGCACGAATGCCCCCACGGCAAATGAAAGGGCTGACACTCCGGCTTCCTGCCACGGGATTGGCAATTTCTTCATCTCAGCTTCTAGCTCCTCGTCTCCTATGTTTTCAGTCATACCCTCTCTCTTCAGTTGAACCATTTTGATATCGCGCAGTAAGTAACCGGAGACGAGCTCTCCGATGGCCACAATACCAGCTCCACCAACCAAGCCAGCGACCCCTGCTAGGATTATGGTCTTGCCGTCCATTTTAGCGGCTCCATCTGCCATCATTATGGATGTCATGGAAAGCAACCCATCGTTGGCGCCCACTAAAGCAGCTCTAACCAACTGTGCTCTTTTGGCATGGTGGAAAGCCGTGGCTTCCATATCAGATCTTTGATCCTGGACTTGATTGGCCGCCATGGAAGAAATGAAAGCAAAGAAAGCTAGGATAAAAAAGTAGGAGTAAACAGAAAGTGTGAGATTGGATATGGAGAGCTATGCAGTAGTAGGTACGTATTTTATAGATGCAACACCCAAGGGTGTATCATAGACCCCACCCTTGATGGAAAGGGATGTATTTGTAGGGAT
>FXXK01002572.1:0-61102 GCA_900184695.1 Betula pendula
GTCGCAACTGGTAGAATCAATGACAATGTCAGCAACAGATAAACAATGATATACGATATCCTTTTTTCATCTCTACCATCTTCTCAGCACAGTTGGTCCAATCCCTTTGAGCTGTTCTGAATTTCATCACTAGAACTGCATGTCACATCGATATATGTTTCAAGTTTTGGTTGTCCAAGGTGATAAGTTGAACTGCTGTAAAAATCAATTCGGGTGATACAATTGCGCAAGACAAAGGTAATCCTCTTTGGGTTAAAAAGCAGCAAACGGATTATCTGGACTCAAGCACCGCAACACAAAGTAATTAATCAGGAATTAGTCCTCATAAAGCCGACTGTTAAAGTGTCTTGGAGTTGCAGGTCTACAACTGTATAATAACTCCACACGGTAATGATGTTAAATTTTCATGCTTTAGCTTTTCGTCGTGGATCGAGGTTGGTACAGATCTATCCATATTGGGTACTACAATATCTGTTTTAGCTCAATAAAACACAGAAAACTTCTTCAAATAAAGAGTTCCCCCCATCTTCTCTTATAGGCCTGTAAACGCTGGCTTAAATCTCAACCACTTTCATTGGCATTCAAAAATATCTTGATCTTTTCCGTTGTAAATGCTTGAGATAACTCATTTTGTTAATCCCTAAAACACTTTTCATCAAATGTAAATTGAAAGGCAATTCAAAAAGTTTGGATGGACTGAATTATATATTTGCTTCAGCTCTGTGTTTCAGAATACAAACCATCTTCTACAATATCTTCAAACCGCATCGATGACAGAACGGGAGAAACATGAGAATAAGACTAACAACTGGCACCATAATGGGAGAACTTCCAAACGCGAACTCCAGGTCTCTCTTTAGATTCATTCTTGATTCAACCCACGACCAGTTAGAAATTTCATATTCCGTAACGTGCTTCTATAACTTCAGAGGTTCGTTTCACGAAGTACATCACGACGTTTGCATGATGCTCCAAAACATTAAAGAACACTATTAACCACGCTACAAAAAGTTGCCAATTTTTGATTGTGATTTGTTAGCAACAGCAACTAAAGCTCAATGAAGCTGATGTGCAAAGCATGATGAAACAATAATAGGCAGACGAGTTAGGGTTCAAATAAGGTTTAAGTTCCATTCAAACTCACCTCGATATTGGTCTAGCTCCATCGTATCTTGTCCTCGTGAATCTGGCTAGACTTAAATGAGCTTGTTAAGCACTGATTCAATTTGTCATTTTCAATACTGCAGCTGTGGTATTGCTAACATGTGTAATGCCTTAGAAAACGTTCAATCACATGGCCCCGGCTTATCTACATAACGCAAAACAAGTTGCCAATTGTTCTTTAACAGATATATCACGAGATTCATCAACAGGTACAGCAAATGACGAGTCTCCAAGATCTTTCAGAATAGGCACTAAAGTTTCACTTGCTGGGCAGCATTTGCTATTTCTTTTTGGATGGTCTGGTCCGTGGTCATTTGATGATTTTCAGGAGTCATTCTTAAGACTACCTTGTCAATTTCTTCATGTATGTTTGCGCGAGGAATACCGCAATAATCACGAAAAATTTCCGCTGATTACTTGGAGTCTTTAGGATTCGTCATGGCACTTAAATGCTAATCCTTGGTTGGTTTGTAAAAAAGCGGAATACAAGTCAATGATGCCATTCAAACGAAACTCTTATATTCCCTTTTTCGTTTGGATCTGATTGCTTGGCAAATGTTATGAATACTTTGTTTCTGGTTTATCAAAGCTTCATCATTTTCGGACGAGCTTGATTATGTGCACTATTGGTGAGCCCCCACATGACTCTCTAACTTCTCTTTCTTTTCCAATTTTTAAACCCTTATAACAAACGAGTCTCCTCCTGCTTGATTTCCAGTGTCTGTCTGGAAGAGATAACAATGTATGGCAATACGCAGCATCTTCTAAAATGCTGTATTCCAACCAATCATCATATTCTTTGAACCATGCTGGATTAAACGACGATATGTTTTTCCCAATTGTGTTTGTGGAAAATCATGGTTAATTGTTGACAAGGTCCTTTTTTGTATGTATGCTCTTCGAATTTGGTCTCTATCACTAGGATGGTAATCAGAAATTTTTTTCTTGAGCAAGGATCTACTGGGCAAATTTGATAAATCTACTTCGACACGAAGCTCGTTTAGAATTGATTGGAGATCAATAAAATCATTGTTATTCTCCATAATCTCAGGTAACTACAATTTTATATTTATATAATTAAAATATGCAATAAAACTATATATATTTATAAATAATTAATTTAAAAGAGTAATATAAATATAAAACCTTAATCAAAGTAAAATTTGATTACATACCTAAAACTTTTTTGCAAATTTGGCTCCTCGAAGAAATACACCGATCAAATCTTTAACAATAGCCGGCTATCAAAGTCTTAAGTTTATTCTTCTTTTTTTGTTCAAATAGGCTCTAATGTAAACTTTGAAGTGGTAGTCTTTCAAAAAAGAGTGAAATACTATTTTGTATATAAAGGCTTAGGGCACCGTGTCTGCAACCTAGTCTTAGGATATTTCTTTTTTTGTTTTTTTTTTTTTTATAAAGCCTTTAGCCTTATTGTAAACAAAGTTGTGCCTTTTTTTAAAAACAATACCTTTTTTTGTTGTTTAGTCGGCCGCCGCAGCAATCACTGTTTTGATTGAAGATACTTTTTTTTTTTTTTTTGCTTGCTTCAACTTTCAAAGATGTGCGGTCATAAACAGGACATTTATCATCTTGTTAAACGGCATGCGTTTAACAAAAGTTAAAAAAGTTGTCTTCTTCTCCTACCTTCTTCTACCTTCCGTAAGTTTACTGGTTGAGCCTAATATCTGCCAGCCGCCGCACTGAAACAAAAAAATACAGACTAAAAAAAAAAAAAAACGTAGAGAAATTTTTGGGAGGTGAGAGGGGGCATTTGACCCCTCTCGACCCCCCCTCCCTCCGCCACTGGCCATCTCCAAACCGGCCGTTAAGTAGTGGCCGAAACTACTCCTATCTAAATAGGCCTTAAAAATGATTCGGCCACCTCAAGACCGGCCATGAGGACAGCTAAACACCCCTATTTTGGCCTATAGGGATGCCGGCCACCTCCATTAACCAAAAATGGGGGTGGCAGTCCACCCCCATGGCTGTAAGGGGTGGCTCAAAGCCACCCCTTGCAGCCTTTTTTCTTTTTTCTTTTTCTTTTTTGAAATTTTATATTTAATTTTATGTTTTGATTCTTTTATTATTTTTTTAATATTTTAACTTTTAATTTTTAATTTTGAATTTTTATTTTTTAAAAAAATTTTAGTGACAAATGACAAATTTTGATACAAACATATGAATTGTCATTAAAATTTTTTTTCAAAGTTAACGACACGGTACCATTTATATTTTTACTCATAAACCACCAAAATAAAATCAAAGTGAGAAAAAAAATATATTAAAACCCAAATACTGAAAAAAGTATTAACCCTAATATTAAATTTCATTATTTTTAGCCCAAAGAACGTAACTTTAAAGGAATTAAGAGAATCTTTCTAAACGTGGGGCATTTCCCTTCCGTCTTCACCCATTTTTAGTTTCTCTCTTTCCCCTTCTACCCATCTACCCAGGCCTCGTCCAACTACTCCATCAACTGAACTGTAGTCTTTCATTTTCCAACATCCAAACTGAAATAAACCACATATTATGAACGTTTGGCAAAAGACTAGATTGTACTATCTATAGACATTGATTTTTTTAAAAAAATATTTTCATGTTTTATATTATATTAACTATTTTTTAATAATTTTTATTTTTTTATTTTTTATATCACATCAAATATTTTTTATTACCATTTAAATAAAATATTTATTAAAAAATAAAATATTTCATACAAAAATTTTATAATATTCTTTCTATTTTATAACACATCAAAATTAACAATCTCATGACCCAATCCAAATCATTTGCCAAACACCCCCAATTTTCTCATTTCCTTCATTTTCTCTGCTTTTGTCACAGTTTCTCATCAACTAAACAAACAGCCAGAAAGTAAAGCAAGAAAAAAAAAAAAAACGAATAAACCAAACACTCAGCCAATTTTTATTTTATTTTATTTTATTTTTCTCTAATTCAATAAGGAAAAGGGGGTTACAAAGGCGGATCCTTACTACTCTTAATCCGGATGGACGAGAGGATAAGCGATTCTTTGAGAATGCTTCCAAAAACACGATTGGAAGCGGCCTATTTAGCTAAACAATGTGCCCTAAAATTGGCACTACGGAAAACTTTCACAGCTTTCCAGCTATGAAAGGAATTTAAAACTAAACAACAATCAGAAATAAAATTACAAAAATTTCAAGAGAAAAATAAAGAAGGAGAGTTTAAAGCCAAAATAACCAAAATACAGTCTCCCTCGAGGGAGAAGTTATCAATGCCAGACGCTAAAGCCAACTGAGAAGCAAGAAGTGCAGCAGCTGCTTCTCCCATAAGGGCATCAGAACCCACCAACTTAGAAGTAGCAGCAAAAACAATTTCCCCAGAAGAGTCACTAATAGTCGCTGCTGTCACTGAGAATGACTCTCTCACAGCCACATCAAAATTAACAACAAAGGAACCAGCAGAAGGCGGCGACCACAGGGAGGGGAGAAGAGAATCCCTCCAAGCTGAACAGTGACGAGAAATTAGAGAAGAGAGCTACGTCTTTATCTTCTCTGGAACAGGCGAAACACTCAGCCAATTTTAATTGTAGTCTTCGTCTTCCAACACATAATGAGACCCAAAATAAAAATAAAAATTCTTCTTGGTTCGAATCTTAACTATTCCCTACTTTCCCTCTGTTTTCTCATCATCCAAACAGTAAGTCTGAGATAGAAAAAAAAAAAAAAAAAAAAAAAAAAAAAGCTATAGAATACACAAAATTCAGGAAACAAGTAGACCTTACGGCTTTTCTTCGTTTCGTACCAGCACAAAGTTGTTGTAGCAGCCAGGCCGCTTAGGAGCGACGTCTTTGTGGTGAACTATGTCTTTGACTGATCCCAGAGGCATAGACACACTCTACACCAATACAACTTCCGCTACACGTATAATACTCTGAAAATCCATTATTAATTCTCTTTCACAGTTTTGAAGAAGACAGTTGAGGTTTCAAGAGAAAGATAGAGAAGCTGAGAAAGAAAAGGAACTGTGATTTGTGAAGGATGAGAAGTATTGCCCAGATTGGAAGCTTTCCCTTCCTTTCTTTCTCTTTCTTTTTATTTTTATTTTTTCTTTTTCACTCACTATTTTGTCGTTAGAGCATTTTCATCCGGCTCTCTACTATAGAGATATCCTTATAGTAGGGAGCCAAAATGAATTTTTAACCATTTTATTGCTCACATCCGGCTCCCTACTTTGAAGAAAAAAGTAGGGAGCATGAAATGGCTCCTTACTAGTAGGGAGCCATTTCACTCCCTACTCTTCTTTTTTATAATAAAATATTAGTTTCTCTCTCATACTTTTTAATTTTTTTAATTTTATTTGTTTTTCCCTTTTAGAGAAAGAATTAAAAAAAATTTAAAATATTAATATTTAAATGAAAAAGTCAAAGTGTATCCCTAAAGTAAGGAGCCGGATGTAGGTGTTTAGAAAAAATGGCTCTCTAAAGTAGGAAAAACTAATTTTACTCTCTACTTTGAGGATAAAAATAGGGAGCCAGATGAGAATGCTCTTAGCATGGACATGAAAAAAACGGTCGTTTGGTGCAAACGGCATTTAAAAAAGGAAAAGGATTGTATATTTTTAGAGGTCCTTCTATAGGTTTTTTTAGAATATATATATATTTTTTTAATTTTGTTAATCAAATTGGAGCCCACCTCTCGATGAACGGTGGGCTCCAATTTGAATAAAAAAATTAAAAAAAAAAATTCTAAAAAAATCTTAAAAAGACCTCTAAAAGGTATTTTAGCAAATTCCTTTTGAATATCTATCCAAATCTTTTTCCTATTTTTCTAAATTTTACCATCACCATTAAATTTATAAATTTATGTAGATCCCATATGTAAAACCCATCCATCTAATAGTGATGATAATATTTAAAAAAATAGGAAAAAAAATTTAAATAAATATCCTAACATTTTCCTTTTCAAAATACAGAAATTGACGAGGTGTATGCAATTTGGGAAACACAGTGGGTCCCTTGTGCATAGCCACTTCACAACTCCATGGTTAGGATCTTCAAACGAAAATCAGAATATAATGGAAAGAATAAACCTCGATTGGTCCATGAACTAACTTAAGATTTGTACAAAATAAGTCAAATCAGGTCCTGTAATGGTTAAGTAGAATAATTTACCAACAGGACGACGATCAGTAAATAGCATTTCAGAAAATGGTATTTAATATAGGTGACAACATTTTATTGATGTTACATGACTTTATATATATAAGCGGCAAAAATTTCAGAAAATGATGAAAAGGAGCCGGTTAATGAATCTGGTCCAAAAATTCCATCATCCTAGTAAATGACATGTGGACAGAAATATCAATTTAATAAACTTATAAAAACATGAGTACCGGTTTTATCAATTTTTGAAGTCAAAATAGCGTTTTGGTAAAGAAATAATCCACATGAATTAAAGGCATACAAGATCTACTATTACCTGCGTCCTACATTTTTGAGCTGTCTTTTCTACATTTTTCTTTTTCAACATAGACTATAGTACATCACCTGTTAGGCATAGAGTTTTACAACGAACACATTTATCATTTATTTCACATTGATTATAATATATTTTAAGTAGTTAACACTTTTTTTTAAAGAAAAAAAAAAAAACCTACATGTATATTAACCACTTAAAATATACTACATAAATTGGTATGAATTAGTCTAAAAAACTTGGCATTAGCAATCTCTAATTTCTTGGCTTAGACCAAAATTATAGAGAAGAAATTGCATTATTTACTTTTCTGACATGCACACGCATTTCCTCCATCTTTGAGCTATACAACTTGAAATGATATTCAACACAAACACAATAAATTAGAACAAAAAAAAAAAAAAAAACACAAACACAATTAGAAGCTTCAAAATAAGGAGAGAGAGAGATGGTCATTTAGGATGTTATGTCTTAATAGTAATGCTATTTAATAAATTATTATCCAATTGTCACATAATTACAATGATGCAACAGTAAAAATCAGCCATTAATTTTTTTTTTTTTTTTTTACAAATACTGATTCAAGAGCTAATTTTTACTACCTCATTATTATTAAGTTGTATGTTAGTAATATAACAATCTACTAAATAGACTTAGTTATGTCAAAATGCATCATGAAAGTTCTATTGCATCTGCACCTCCTCATTGATTGCTAGTGCCAACGGTCACCACTCATCCGAATTATTTAGGAAGTCGTCCCACATACCAGAAGCAATTGACTCTCGTGATGAGAAAGCAACTTCATCCTGGATTGGAGAAGCCAGCTGCATATCAGGATGTACATCAAAATCAGGCACTTCATCCACTACCACCCCTTCATTTCTTTCCTCTCACCGGATGTAGTTATGTAGAACACAGGCAGCTATAACTATATCCCTTTGTATATGGAATCCATATTGAGGGGCAAGGAAATCGAGTTTTCAACACATCAAAAGACCTTTGCATGACATTCCTTAGATAAGCGTGTCTGTGATTGAATAACTCTTTTGCATTTCTAGGTAGCTGATTGGCACCTCTATATTCTTGAATGTGGTATCAAACTCCTTGATATGGAACAATAAATCCTTCCATATTTGAACATCCAGAGTCAACAAGATAATATTTGCCTGAAACATAAAATCATTAGTTAAATTGTACCCTTTGTAATATTAAGATAGAAATAAGATATAATGTAAGAGTAGCAATTTGATGACATAAATATAATTGGTGTAATCAGACCTCCAGGAATTTGAGGAAAATTCTGATCTGGGTCATCAAGGACCGCCCTCAATATTCGCGAATCTGCAACTGAGCCTTCCCAGCCAGGATAAATGAATATGAACTGTAGGTCAAACGTGCAAGCTGCCAATACATTTTGAGATAGAATACCTTTCCTATTACGAAATCTAGATTGATCTTTTGCTGGGACATGTGCAGGAATGTGCATGCCATCAATGACTCCAATACAATCCTGAGAAGAAAGAAATAAGGTCAACTGCATAACATGAAGCATGTGAAATAAAGCAGATAAAGCAAGCATTTAAATAGAGACCTTAAAATATGGGTAAAATCTATTATTTCCAAAGATTTCAGGAGGAGTGGTGTGAGGAGGTGGTTGTAGAAATTCACGTGATAGTGACTTGATTGCCTTCAACACATTATTGAAATGCCGACTAATGGTTTCACCCGAGTGTTGAAACCGCTCTTGGATTACTCTGTTACGTTCATTATGGCCAACGATGTTCAAAAAAATTGCCAGCTGCTCCTCTATCATAACCCCAGCTGTGTCACGTAACATGCCTCTTTGTCGAAGAATGTTACATAACTTGTGAAATACATGTTTATCCATCCAAAGCATTTCCCAACATCCATCATCATCCCCATTCAGCACTTCAGTCATGAAACCGTTTCCACGAGGTGAAAAAGTACGAGGAGGCTGCTTAGTTATACTGTTATAATAATAGTAGCCAGCAGCTGCTGCAATTAATTCCATCTCATCTGATTCCAAGTCAAAGTCGTCCATGCCGGCTAGTTTATCTGTAAGAATAAAATAAAGATACAGTATTTGCAACACAAGGCAATACTTATTGGTATACACAATCAATTGCTCTTGGAAGTATTTCAATCATGTATTAAGGCCATAGTTAACGAACAAATAGAGGCTAAGTCTGCTAACTATCATTTAAATCATCAAACCAAAAGTGACACAGCCAGAAACTACAAAGTCAAACTAATTACAAAGCAATAAGAGTTCCTTAGGAGTCTGCTTGATTGTACAAACCATAACTTTGAACCATAAAGAACAAAACCAACAAGCTCGCTCAATCCACTCAACCAGACGAAGCACCAAACTTTCCCTGCAACCATGGCAACCGTTTCTCATTTTTAAGAGATATGAAAGTTTCTCTGGCATTGGGGTTCTCAAATAAATCCAAAGCAAAAAAGTAGATCCTTTGGTCAAGACCTTGCATCTCATCCAATACTTTTATGCATTTGCTAATAGAAAACCGGTCCTCATTCTTCATAATTGCAGTTGCCCTCATTTTTGAAGCAGCTGCTATTTCTAGCATAGCATCCACTATAGCATCGCCAGTAGCCTTGCGACTTCTCTTCCGACGACCTGAACTAGATGGCATCCCAGACTGACGCTTATGTCCATCTAACAAGTTAGCATCATCTCCAGAGCCCGAAGAAGCATCCTCATCCACAAAATTCATTGGTGCACTAGAATCAATAGACATGTTTTAGGTCTCAACACATCAACTGAGATTTTTTTTATCCCAACTGTTGTCATTCCAAAATAACAATAAAGCCCATAATCATTCCAATTCTCTACTATGACAAAAAAAAAAAAATCCTTATCCACAAGAGGAGAGAGCATACATAGACACATAAGAAACGAAAAACACGAATAAGATAGGAGTATATTTGAACAAGAAAAAAATAAAAGGAAAAAAATAAAAGAAAAAAGAAAAAAGACAAACAAAGAAGTACCATGGATCCATCATCATTATTTACTATTAATATAATTCAAAAGTTCTATAAATCACTGCCATGAATAATAAAAATGAAAATAAGAGAAGGATAAACAAATTCTTAGAAAAATCCAGATTAATACATAAAGAATTTACTTATCAAAAAATACATAAAGAATGTGATCATTTCTATGCAATCATTTTCTGGTAAATGAATAGCCACATAACCAATTGAACACTGTTCCTTTTATGATTTTTTTTCAACTCATTTCTTTCAGGCATTCCATTGCCAAGTGTGAATCGTATTTTTCCTGTTTTTTTCTTTTTAACAAGAAAATAATCTTTTATTTTATTTCTTTAGGTAAACAACAGGAACAAAAGTTACTCCGCAGTAAGTTTCAGAGGCACAACGAGGGATGGAAAATAACACACACCTATGGCACCCTGTGTTCACTGGAGGATCCCATTTCAAACTACAATATGCATGGTAACCATTTTCTGCAAGACTCCAAAACTAAAAAATTCAAAGATTGAAACTGCAGATGCCAAAGTGTACACTTTTACCCAGGTATCTTCATTGTCTCTTCTCTTTTCTGTGCACCACAAAAGGTCCCTGCTTTGTGTTTAATAAGTATCTTATTGTGGTTGTTGATTTATTTTGTTTTTCCCTTTTAAGGAGTTTCTACAAATTGGAAAACACTAATATGAAAAACATGCATTACCATATTAAGGGGCCCAGTTCTGTAAATGTTTAAACTGAAAAAACATGTGTCTAAGCCAACATTCGTATACCCATGTCAGCAATGCTGTATTAACCAACTAGTCTCACGATATAGAAGCATATCAACTTCGGTCAACTTCGGTCAAGAAAGAAGAGAATGAAGAAGAATTATTCGAAGCACAATGTTCATATATCACTTGCTTACTAAGAGGTTGCTTGAATAACAACATCAAAAGCATGAAACATATATTAATAATACAAAAGAAGAACACAGTTATGTCATTCAACTGATTAGGAAACACAAATTTTTTTTATGAGTAATCGAAATATCAATAAAAGAGCAAAGCGCGGCTCAGGTACACAAGAAGTATACGAGAGAAACGCATAATTAGGAGTAGTAAAAAGTATAAGAAACTCATTAAATGTAATCACTATGGGAGCTAAAACGCAGTTGTCCAAGTTAAAAGAGAATAAAAGGAAACACAAATTCAGAGCTGAGTTTTTTTAGTTAATACAATACAAAATCCACCTAAAACTTTCTGGCTACTTGCTGAGACAAATGAATTATAAAGAATTGCACGTTCTTCTTTCCTCGTTGCTAACGAAACTAAGAAAAAAAGATGATCTTTAATCAAATAGCCCGTCGCATAAACTTCATGGATTTCGTCATTTCACCAATTGGGACAAAAAAAAAAAACTCTTTCGTATTTTCTTCTCGACCGATTTCAAGCAACCCAACAATGTACAAATGCAAATTCCAAAAAACAAAAGAAAAAGAAAAACAAGTACAAATACAACAAGATTTCACTAATAAATGTACGGAAATATGATAAGAGAGAGCGTCAGAGAGGCAAAGGTCGACAGATTCTGAAGATCACGGTTGACAAAAACATGTTACGCACTGTTTGGTTGCCAAGAAACTGTAGGACAGTGCAAATAACAAAACACTCTGAATCATTGACATTTCTATCATTTGGGCTGAGCGCAAAACAATCATTTGGGCTTACTTGAGGTGGGTTATTCACATTCTCGATAAATTAAATCAAAACTTCAAACAAAAGATAAAATCTTTCATATTCATTTTTCCTTTTTCCATTAATTTTCTTTGTTTTCTTAGCAACCAAACGGAGAACTAGTAAAAAAAATTAAAAAAAAAACCTAGATCGTCTATAAAAGCAAAAGAGAAGATAACATATGATGAGGGGTTGAAAGGAAAAGGCAAACTCACCCAGATTGCTTGTTGCTTTATACCATATACGTTGGGGAAAGCCCAAAAGCCCTTCTCCTCCTCCTATTCCACTTCACTGTTTTTACTGATTAGAATCAGAATGAGAAGCAATTTCTTATTTCTAGGCTTTTAAGTTTTTTTTTTTTTGGGATTATGTTATACCTCACTTGCAGAGGACATTTAATTGATAGCACTGTGACAAAAAGACCCTCCGTTGCATCTTCCTGTCAGTTTGGGTGGAAAAGAGTATTTACGGGCCGGTTTAGGTGTCTAATTTAATTTAATTTTATTTGATTCTATTTTGACTTTATAAATATCGAGAAAAAAATAGGTTTTGAAATTATGTTTGGATAGTTTAAAAAAAAATATTTAAGTAAGTGATTATATTTGAAAAAAAATAATAAAATTTTATTTTAATTATTAAAATATTTTTTTTTTTAAAAAAAAAGAAAAATTGGAACCACCCTAGGGGTGGCCGGATCACCCACAGGGGGTGGCCGGAACACCTCCGGGGTTGCCGGAACACGCCGGGGTGGCCGGAACACCGCCGGGGGTGGCCGGACACCCTTCAAATTTTTTTCCTTTTTCAGTTTTTTTTTAAAAAAAAATAAAATATATTTTATATAATTTTTTATATTATTTTTTGGGTTGGTTGAATAATTTGAGTTGAGTTGAAAAAATTTGAGTTGTTGAAGATTGTTGACTTTTGTAAAAAATTGAGAAGAATTGAGTTAAACCAAATTAAATTAGTTTCCCAAACATGACATACGTGGTGACCACTTTTCTGATTTTTTTTTTTTTCTATAATATTATCTTAAATTTATTATTATTATTTTTAAAACAAAAGAAAAAAACAAAAAAACAACCCAAATGGTGGCCACGAGCCACCCCCAAATTGGTTGAGGGTGGCTCATGGCCATACCCCATGGCTTGAGGGTGGTCACAAGCTAACTCACATGGCATTGGGGGTGGCTCCCAACCTTTTAGGAGTAACCGAGCCATCTCATGTGGTGGATCGGTTACCTTTTGTTTATTTTATTTATTATTTTTTTTAAGAAAATAAGAGTATTATAGAAAAATAATTTGAAAAGTGGTCATGTGCACAGCACGAGACCAATTTTTCATCCAATTTGACGAGCTTATCTAACAGCATAGCCTTTTTGCCACATATTGGTAGTTTGATGTATCAAACTGTTACACTTGTTACTTTATGAGGTTTTATTGAAAATGTCAGTTAGTTAATGGAGCCTTTTTATATTTTTCCAGCAATTTTATTGTGAGGATTGTTAAAAAATTGGGCAATAAATAAATATGAGAGTTTTTGGGGTCTGTTTAAATTTGTGATTTCAAAAAGTGAAATTTTAAAATAGTAACTTTAAAATATACTATTTGAAAACGTAATTTTTAAAAATGCATTAGGCATTTGGTAAAATTTCAGTTTAATCTTTAAGATCATGTATTTTTAAAAACGCAAATCATTGCCTTACATTTGAAAACACAATTTTTTTTTTTTTATGTTTTCAAATCTTAATTTTTTAAACCCACACTTTCAAACGATATATTTTCTGCGATTTGATTTAAAATTACAATACCAAACATACTCTTATGAAATCTATTTGTCCAAATAGGTCTCGGACACTTGGTTGGGCAGGTGAGCTTGTAAGGTAATATATCGGACAAATCGTTTTTTAGGGTACAAGATTTATATTAGAGCTTTAAAAAAAAAAAAAATCAATCTAATAAATTAATGTGTTATCTGATTTTTACATGAAAAATGCATGTAAGACATGAAAATCACATTCATTTAGAAGGAACTTAATCCTTTTTTGGTTCTTTTTTTTTTTCGTTTTATTTTTTTTTTAACTTACCAAAAAGCATTCTAATGTGTTTTTTCTTTTTTCCCTCATTCTTAGTTAGTAGGATTTAACTGAAAAAGGTTAAAGAATTAGGAGAAAAAAAAAACTGAAAAATGTTAAAGAAAATAAAAAGGCTATAATGAGATCTCCTTGTCATGAACATGCTTGCATGTACTTTGGAAGAGCTAGCACTTATATTGGGCTCAATAAATTAAGTAGCTAAAAAGGTCTTTGTTGTTATACGGCCATTCTTTAGTAGTTTTAGAGCTTATTTAGAATTGCGTTGAAAACTAAAGCTTTTGCTCCCCTCCCCCGCCCCCTCCCCACCCAAAAAGTACTTTTGATTTTTTTTTTTTATCAAACAGAAACTAAAAATACTTCATAAGCTCCTTAATACAATCTCAAACATGAACTTAATCTTCTTAACATCATTTTTTTTCCCTCTAATTGATTAAGGAAAGAGTTATAAGGGATGATCTTTCCCACTCTTGATCTGGAAGGAAAAGAGAGTGAGAGATCCTAAAAAAAAATAAAACACTGAAAAAGGGGTGAGTTTCCTAACAATAAACCCAAAACGAAAAAAAAAAAAAAGTGTGGAATTACAAACAAACGGTAGGAAATGAAATAAACAAGTATCTTTGTCCTCTCAATATGGCTGCATATAACGGTAAAATAAGCAAAAAGGGCACCAATTAAGCCGAATCTATCTGAACCTCTACTTGGAAACAACAACCCTAAAAGATGCTGAAGTGGTAGAAGCAGGGATGGAGCCAGAGAACATTATGGGGAGGGGCCAAGACCAAAAAAAAATTTTGGGCAGGGGCCAATATGCTAAAACAAAAAAATTAGTTTGTAAATTTATTTTTCCTAATTGAGGGGGGGGGGGGGGGCATGGCCCCTACGGGTCCCTCCTATCTCCGTCCCTAGGTAGAAGCACTATTAGAGTCCAATTTATGGACTATAGAAAAGAGAGATACCACAGATCCGGTTACAAAAGTCTCCACTAAACTAACATGCCACTGAAAAATAGGGAAACAGTAACCCAAACAACACAAAAATAGCAAAATATAACATAAGCTATAAAAAACCAAAACTACAATAGGAAAATAACAAAGCACCCCTAAACAGTAGCAGCAGCGGAAGAAAATAGCGAAGCAGAGCGTCAGAGCGGCCATGCGCCGGAGAGGAGGACCCACACGCCGACGTGTGCAGTCCACGTGCCGGTGCGTGGAAGGGGTATGGCGGCGCTGAAGAGACCGGAGGAGAGTGGGGTGTTGGGCGTGACTTGTATTCTCCTTGGGCCCAATATCTTTTCCTTTTTTCTCTTGGATTTTCCTAGCCGGTGGATGGACTTACTTTTATAACCGACGTTTGGCTGATTGATAAAAAGGGCTGTCCATTCAGTTTTTAAGACAACCAAAAATCAAAGAAGCCACGGCAGTAAGTGAAAAAAAAAAGGGAGAGGAAAAAAGAAAGGGAGAGAGAGAAAAAAAGAGAGGTGGAGAACGGCATGGTGTAGTGCGTAGGGAGAAGAAAAATTACAGAGTTCCAATTGTTATTTTTTCCTCTTTTGTGTGAGGGTGAGATACGGGTGTTATTGGGGCTTTGGTTTTGAGTGATTTTTCTCCTTGTTACTTTTGTACTCCATCTTTTGATAGTGAATTTCTCCGGGTCGTCTCCAACAGTGGATGTAGGCTTGTTAAGCCGAACCACTTGAATCTTGGTGTCGTGTGGTGATTGTTTTTTGCTATCTTCTTATTTTTCGCATATCACGGGTCTTGGGGAAATAAGATATATTTCCTAACAAACTGGTATCAGAGCTTTTGGTTTGAGGTGGGAGCGATGGCAGGAGAAGATGGAAAAGCAGAAAGAATCGGAAAATTTGATGGCACAGATTTTGCATATTGGAAGATGCAAATTGAAGATGTACTTTATGGGAAGGAATTACATCTGCCTCTTTTGGGGGAACAACCAGACGATATGTACGATAGCGATTGGGCTCTACTTGATCGGAAGGCCCTGGCAGTTATCAGGTTATCGTTGTCAAGATCAGTGGCACACAATGTTGTGAAGGAAAAGACCACTGCAGGTCTAATGGCGGCTTTGTCAAGTATGTATGAGAAGCCGTCGGCAAACAACAAAGTGCACCTGATGAAGAAGTTGTTCAATTTAAAGATGGTTGAGGGAGCCTCGGTGGCGCAACATCTCAATGAGTTCAACACCATCACAAATCAATTATCCTCAGTAGATATTGATTTTGATGATGAGATTTGCGCCTTGATTGTGTTGGCGTCGTTGCCAAATAGCTGGGAGGCTGTGCGGATGGCTGTGAGCAATTCTGCAGGGAAGAGCAAGCTCAGTTATGAAGCCATACGGGATTTGATTCTAAGCGAGGAAGTTCGGAGAAAAGACGCCGGTGAAACCTCGACTTCTGGTGCAGCCCTAAACCTTGAGACAAGAGGTAGAGTACAAGACAGGAACTCTGGTAAGGGCAGATCAAAATCCAAAAAGGGTAGAAGCAAATCCAGATCTGGACGACAACTAGAGTGTTGGAATTGTGGCAAGACTGGCCACTTCAAGAAAAATTGCAAAGAACCAAGGAAGAAGACTGGGAACGACTCCGCAAACGTCGTGGCAACAGAAGAAATACAGGATGCACTAATTCTTACTGTTGACAGTCCTCTTGACTCTTGGGTCATGGACTCGGGAGCTTCCTTTCATACCACTGCGATCCGTGAAGTACTCGAAAACTACGTTGCTGGAGATTTCGGGAAAGTGTACTTGGCTGACGGAACGCCTCTAGATATCGTGGGCATGGGCGATGTTCGCATCAGAGTCCACAGCGATTCGGTATGGAAGCTACAAAAGGTCAGACATGTCCCACAGCTGAAGAAGAACTTGATTTCAGTGGGACAACTTGACGAAGAAGGGCATGCCATAAAATTCCACGGTGGTCAGTGGAAAGTATGCATGGGAGCCAGACTCTTGGCTCGGGGATATAAAATAGGTACTCTCTATTTGACTACTAATCCGAGAGATACAGTTGCAGTTGCAGTTGCAAAGGGTGACTCTAAACTATGGCACCTAAGGCTTGGGCATATGAGTGAGAAAGGGATGAAGGTGTTGCTGTCAAAGGGGAAACTACGAAAACTGAAGTCAGTTGAATCTGATTTGTGTGAAGACTGCATCCTAGGGAAGCAGAAGAAGGTGAGTTTCATGAATGTTGGCAGAACTCCGAAGCCTGAGAAGTTGGAGCTGGTACACACGGATTTGTGGGGTCCCTCTCCAGTGGCATCTCTTGGAGGCTCGCGGTACTACATCACATTCATAGATGATTCAAGCAGAAAGGTATGGATTTACTTCTTAAAGCAAAAATCTGATGTATTTGAAGTTTTTAAGAAGTGGAAGACCATGGTAGAGACAGAAACTGGTTTGAAATTGAAGTGTCTAAGATCAGACAATGGAGGAGAATATGAAGATGGGGGATTTAAACAGTTTTGCGCGGTAAATGGGATTAAGATGCAGAAAACTATCCCAGGGACACCACAACAGAATGGCGTCGCGGAGCGCATGAACAGAACCCTCAATGAGCGTGCAAGGAGTATGAGGTTGCATGCTGGGTTGCCAAAAACCTTCTGGGCGGATGCAGTGAGCACTGCTGCTTATTTGATAAATAGAGGCCTTCTGTCCCTCTGAGCCACAGACTACCTGAAGAAGTCTGGAGTGGAAAGGAGGTAAATCTTTCTCACTTGAAAGTTTTTGGTTGTGTCTCATATGTTTACATTGAATCTGATGCTCGTAGCAAGTTAGATGCTAAATCTAAGAAATGTTATTTTATTGGCTATGGGGATGAGGCATTCGGGTATCGGTTTTGGGATGATCAAAACCGGAAGATCATTAGAAGTAGGAACGTTACTTTTAATGAAATGGCTATGTACAAGGACGGTTCAAATGCAGAATCCGTCAATGCAGAGTCAGAGCTGAGAAGCCTGATTTTATCATCTTGGATGAGATTCCTAACGGTGCAGCTCAAAGAAGGAATTCAGAAGTTGATGAGGATCCAGAAGCTGAACAAGATCCTGAAGTTGAAGAACACTGAAGAACAACAAATTGAGCAGGGAACACCTACAACGACTGTCCGAAGGTCTACTAGAACCATTAGACCTCCACAGCGTTATTCACCTTCCTTGTTCTATATTCTGTTGACAGATGGCGGTGAGCCAGAGACGTATGATGAAGCCTTGCAGGTTGAAAATTCAACCAAGTGGGAGTTAGCCATGAAGGATGAGATGGACTCATTAATGACTAACCAGACAATGGGAGCTGACTGAATTGCCAGCAGGTAAAAAGGCTTTACATAACAAGTGGGTGTACAGAATAAAGGGTGAGCATAATGGTAGCAAGCGCTACAAGGCGAGATTGGTTGTCAAGGGCTTTCAGCAAAAAGAAGGTATTGACTACACTTGACATATTTTCACCAGTGGTGAAGATGACAACTATCAGACTGGTACTGGGAATTGTGGCGGCAGAGAATCTACATCTTGAGCAATTAGATGTGAAGACAGCATTCCTTCATGGTGATTTGGAGGAAACTATCTACATGAGACAGCCACATGGATTCATAGTACGGGAGAAAGAAAGTCAGGTATGCAAACTGAGAAAGAGCTTGTATGGCCTAAAACAAGCTCCAAGCAATGGTACAAGAAGTTTGACAGTTTCATGGATTCTGCTGGGTTTACGAGGTGCAAGCAGATCACTGCTGTTATGTTAAGAGTTTTAAGAACTCTTATATCATCCTACTGCTGTATGTGGATGTATATGCTCGTTGCAGGGTCCAGTATGGAAGAGATCAAGAACTTGAAGAAACAGTTATCATCACAGTTTGCAATGAAGGATTTGGGAGCTGCAAAACAAATCCTGGGTATGAGAATCATTAGAGACAGAGCTAGATGGTATACTGAAGCTTTCACAGACAGAGTATGTGAAGAAGATTCTCGGCAGGTTTAGTATGGATGGAGCTAAGCCGGTAAGCACACCCTTAGGAAGTCAATTCATACTAACCAAGGATCAGTCACCAAAAACGGATCAGGAGAAGGCATACATGAGCAAGGTGCCCTACGCCTCAGTTATCGGAAGTCTGATGTACGCAATGGTCTGCACTAGACCGGATATTGCACATGCAGTGGGAGCTGTTAGCAGATATATGGGCAATCCAGAGAAACAGCATTGGGAGGCAGTCAAGTGGATTCTGCGATATCTGAGAGGAACTTCAGATATGTCCCTTTGCTTTACAGGAGCAGATTTAAAGCTGCAGGGCTACGTGGATGCTGATCTAGCTGGTGATGTTGATAGCAGGAAGAGTACTACAGGGTTTGTATATACCCTAGGTGGTACATCGGTGTGCTGGGCCTCAAAGTTACAGAAAATTGTGGCCCTTTCTACTACAGAAGCTGAATACGTGGCTGTGACAGAAGCTGGAAAGGAGATGGTCTGGCTAAAGGGTTTCTTGGATGAGTTGGGTAAGAAGAATGAGAAGAGCGTTCTACACAGTGACAATCAGAGTGCTATTTTTCTTGCGAAGAACCCGGCGTATCATTCAAGGACGAAGCACATTCAGTTGAGGTATCACTTCATACGTTCACTACTAGAAAGCGAACAGTTGATACTTGAGAAGATTCGTGGTACAGAGAATCCAGCAGACATGTTTACAAAAGGTGTGACTGTTGAGAAACTGAAGCTGTGCGCAGCTTCAGTTGGTCTTCAAGCTTGAAGACAGGTAGGGGAGACGACTTGAGGATATTTGCTTTTGAGACTTGGAGGAATTCAAGTCAAGTGGGAGATTGTTGGGCGTGACTTGTATTCTCCTTGGGCCCAATATCTTTTCCTTTTTTCTCTTGGATTTTCCTAGCCGGTGGATGCATTCCTTGAAGACTTTGGTTTTCCTTTTCCTGTTTCCTCTCCAAGCCGAGGAAGGATTTCTTATTTTTTCCCACTCCAAGCCTTTGTTGGACTTACTTTTATAACCGACGTTGGCTGTTATAAAAAGGGCTGTCCATCAGTTTTTTAAGACACCAAAAATCAAAGAAGCCACGGCAGTGAGTGAAAAAAAAAAAGGAGAGGAAAAAGAAAGGGAGAGAGAGAAAAAAAGAGAGGTGGAGAACGCATGGTGTAGTGCGTAGGGAGAAGAAAAAATTACAAAGTTCCAATTGTTATTTTTTCCTCTTTTGTGTGAGGGTGAGATACGGGTGTATTGGGGCTTTGGGTTTTGAGTGATTTTTCTCCTTGTTACTTTTGTACTCCATCTTTTGATAGTGAATTTCTCCGGATCGTCTCCAACAGTGGATGTAGGCTTGTTAAGCCGAACCACTTAAATCTTGGAGTCGTGTGTGATTGTTTTTTGCTATCTTCTTATTTTTCGCATATCACAGGTCTTGGGGGAAATAAGATATATTTCCTAACATGGGGAGGCTTAGGAGCACGGTAGAAGGGTGCGTAAGAGGGCGGAGCTGACAGAAATTCATAGACCTAGCCATGAAAAAACCAAACCCATGAACCTCTTGAAATCTGAAAACCAACCGGCAAGGGAGGGCAAAAAATGGAAGATGGACAGCACGGCGGTGAGCTCTAGACCAGTGGCTGAACTGCAAAAAAGATGTTTGAAGAAAAAGAAAAAAAACTACAACGAAAAGGAAGAAAACAAAGAAGAAAGAGGAGGGAGGAGGGATGGAAAGAAAACCATCCCTCCTCCCTTGAGAGACCAAAGGAAAAAGGAAAAAAACCTCACAAGGAGGTGAAAAAAATCACTCTTAGAGAGAATGAGGAAAGTCTCTCTCTAGAAGAGAGGTAAAGACGAAGCTTATAAAAGTTAAGCTAATGCTCATGCTTCGGAGAAAAAAAAAAGGAGAAAAATAAAAAAGAAAGAAGATCAAGAAGAAGAAGCTCATCCTCGTGAAAGAACACATTTTGAAGTTTGCATAAAAGCTTTTCAACTCTTAAAGTGGTTAAATCATAAATGTGATAAATATTTACTCGACTTAATGATCGAGAACTGTAAACAAGAATACCACATTTGAGAATAACTTTTACGAAGACTTGGTATAAATCATGTCTTTTGTATCCTTTAATAAAAGAATGATACCTTAGCGTGGAACACAAA
Source organism: Betula pendula (assembly GCA_900184695.1). NCBI lineage: Eukaryota > Viridiplantae > Streptophyta > Magnoliopsida > Fagales > Betulaceae > Betula > Betula pendula. Next base: position 20,599 of record FXXK01002572.1, read on the forward strand.
AATTGAAACAAAAAAAACGAAATCCCCATATTAATTGCTACTCTCATCTCTCTCTCTCCGCCCAATATTCCTGTCCAGAGAACCTACTATAAGGATATCCCTATCCATTGCTACTTGGCATTTATACGTTGAGTTTATCCACATGAATACATATATATTTTATTCATGTGGTTTTTAATTTATAAATACAAATTGAATGTGATTGATATTTTATCCACATGAATACATATATATTTTATTCACATGTAGATCGATGGGAGGATTAAATAAAGTCAAATTCTGGTTTCTTAATTACAAGTGCGTTGCACGTTGGAACCATTAATTCAAACGACGTCCCAATTATATATAATGATCAATTTGATTCCTTGGGTTATAGTAAAATTTGGTCAACTTTGAAGCTTCTGTTTTTTTAATGACCTTTTTTTTGGAGCGTGATCCATGAGAAACTTGGAAAGTGATCAAGAAAGATAAATGATCTATAAATTCCCCAAGTACTTTTTCTTTTATCAAAAAGAGACATCAAGATCACTAAAAGCTCTCTCTCTCTCTCTCTCTCTCTCACACACACACACACACACAAACACGCATAACACACATAGCTGCACTACCTCACTCCCTCATGGAAGCAACCCGTGCGCCCCTCCATCCTCCAAGTTTTGGAAACCTAATCACCATTCTCAGTATTGATGGAGGTGGAATCAGAGGGCTTATCCCAGGAACTATCCTTTGTTTCCTTGAGTCTGAGCTTCATTATTAATTAATAAAATATTGGTCTTATATATATATATATATATATTTATTAATTCCATATGCCAAAAGAATTGCTTAATTTCTTCAAGAGTAGAGCTTACTCTTTGTAATTTGGATATGATATGCAGAAGCTGGATGGTGAAGATGCAAGAATCGCGGATTATTTTGACGTGGTTGCAGGAACAAGCACAGGCGGTCTTGTGACTGCCATGCTAACAAGCCCCAATGAAAAGAATCGACCTCTGTTTGCCGCCAAAGATATTAAGGACTTCTACCTAAATCACAGTCCTAAAATCTTTCCACAAAACCGGTAAAATCTGTCATGCATATTGAATTCCACGTACGGGATCAAATATCAATATATAGCATATATATATATGATGCATTTATATGTTATTTGCTTAATTTTAACCTGCAGCCTGCAGGTAACATCATCTTCTGGTTATTAACGTGATGTCATGGTTACAATGTACAGTTATCCTCTGTTTCACTATGCTACAAAGATTATCAAAGCCTTTTCTGGACCAAAATACGATGGGAAATATCTACATAGCCTTGTTAAAGAAAAACTTGGAAGCACACGATTGAACCAGACATTGACAAATGTTGTTATCCCAACATTTGACATCAAGCGACTCCAGCCAACCATCTTCTCCAGCTTCGAGGTTAATTAAACTTCTTCGATCCCCGGCCCCTCACAAATTAAGTTAAATGAGACTTTGTTACGTACGACGTCGTCAAATCAATCAAACTATATATAATTAGAAAATGATTTTTGGTTTTGAGCGCATGCAGGTGAAGAGAAACCCAAGCTTAGATGCCTTGCTTTCAGACGTATGCATTGCAACCTCAGCAGCACCGACTTATCTTCCAGCTCATTACTTTCAAACCAAAGACCCGGCCACAGGGAAAGTGAGAGAGTTTAACCTTATAGACGGTGGCATCGCTGCAAATAATCCGGTCCGCGTGTATAAATAATTTAAATCAAATTAATTAATTTCATATCATCTCTTTAATTAACTAACTTACTAAATAAAGTTGTTCATTAATTTGTTCTAGGCTTTACTTGCTATTGGAGAAGTAACAAAGGAGGTGACTAGAGGAAGCCCTCACTTCTTTCCTATAAAACCGATGGATTATGAACGCTTTCTGGTGATTTCAATAGGAACAGGGTCTTCCAAAGCTGAAGAGAAATACAACGCGCATGAGGCAGCTAAGTGGGGCCTGTTAAATTGGTTAACCAGTAATGGTTCCACCCCAATAGTTGATGTGTTTTCTCAAGCAAGTGCAGATATGGTGGACTTCCACCTATCTGACGTTTTCCGAGCCCTTCAGTGTGAGAAAAGCTACCTCCGAATTCAGGTGATCATTCATGCGTGGGCCCATTTTTGAACAATAATTAATATTCGGGGAAACTTCACTTACCCCCCTGAATTGTCATGCCTTTTGCAATCCCCCCCTAATCTTCAAAACCTCTCAATTTAGTGTATTTAAGTTTCAATTTTTTGCAATCCCCCCCCTCCGTTAGGATTTTTCGTTAAATCCTAACTGAAGGGTGTTAAATTACCTAACTACCTTTAATATTTCTTAATTTTCAATTTTTTTTTAAAAAAAAAAAACTGACCCAACGTGGGTCAGCCGTGACCCACGCTGGGTCACCCCCGTGACCCAACCAGAAAATTAAGCCGGCGAAGCCGCAGCCTTGGCCGTCAGATCGGCCCGATCTAAAAGCACTTTCAAGACCTCGGCAGTCCCTCGGCGACAAGCTTCATGTATTAGCGTCTCCAGCATCTTGTTCTGAGTAGCAACCATGTCCGGGCACAGCTTAACAATTTCCGACACCATCTCAACGTGTCCAAACTTTGAAGCCAGATGTAATTGCTGGTCCATGGCGTAGCCGTTCTCTGCTCAAACTCTCGACAGGTCGGTGCCGGTACAAAAACTGTTGAAGATGAAAACCAGAGAGAAAGAGAGAGAGAGAGAGAGAAGCGGGTCACGACGAGAAAGAGAGAGAGAGAGAGAAGCGGGTCACGGCGAGAAGAGAGAGAGAGAAGCGGGTCACGGCGTGACCCAACGCTGGGTCACGTCGTGACCCAGCTTGCTGCTGCCTGGGTCACCAGACCCCGCCGTGGGTCTGGCCACCATGGCTGGGTCACGCGTGACCAACGCTGGGTCACGGCGTGACCCAACGCTGGGTCACGGCGTGACCCAACGCGGGTCACGGCGTGACCCAACGCGGGTCACGTCGTGACCCAACGCTGGGTCACGTCGTGACCCAACGCTGGGTCACGTCGTGACCCAGCTTGCTGCTGCCTGGGTCACCAGACCCCGCCGTGGGTCTGGCGACCATGGCTGGGTCACCCGTGACCCAGTGGGTCTGACCCAAACGCAAACGAATTTTTTTGTTTTTTTTTTAAATAATTTTTTATTAGGAAATAAGGGTAAATTTGTAATTTTTTAAAAACGTTAGGGGCATAAAAGTCATTTCACCCCTTTGACCGTCTGACTTAACAGAATTAGCTAACGGAGGGGGGGGGATTGCAAAAAATTGAAACTTAAATACACTAAATTGAGAGGTTTTGAAAATTGGGGGGGGGATTGCAAAAGGCATGACAATTCAGAGGGGGGTAAGTGAAATTTCCCCTTAATATTCAAAATCAATTAAGCTTTCGATGAATCGTTCAATTTTTCTTATTTAATTACCTGATGTGGATGCAGGATGACAAATTAAGTGGGGAAGTATCCTCTGTAGATATAGCCACAAAGAAGAATTTGGAGGATCTTGTTGAAGTTGGTGACGAATTGCTTAAGAAACAAGTTTCTAGGGTAAATTTGGACACTGGCCTTAACGTCTATTCTGGTAAAGAGACTAATGAAGAGGCACTCATAAGGTACTTAAGAAACCAGTTTCTAGGGTAATTAATCCTTGTTATCACCTAATAATATATAATGATCAAAACGTAATTTGTTGCAGGTTTGCGAGGCTACTCTCCCAAGAGAAGCGGCTTCGCCAAGCTAGGTCTCCCCGCTAATTACACGCTGCACATTAATTCCAAATGATATCAAAATGAAGCAGTGGATTCTTTTAAATTAGGGAGTAGGGAGTATCTCTCCTTTCAAATAATGTAATCTCCCTTAGGGGACATTAAGAAGTATCTTTTCTTTCAAATAATGTATAAAATTAGGCTTATTTCTCGTAATTACTTTTACAACTTGTAAGGGTTTTTACATAAAACCTAAGGTTTATTGAATAAAGAGCAATGCTACACACTTTTAATTTCTCACACCCACAGATAGCTTTTAAAATTATTATTGAATTAAAATCCAATAAATATTCATCACAAATTTAATGATAGCTTTTAAAGCCACATAAGAGTATGGAGAAATGGGTGTAAAAAAGTGGAAGTATATATGTAGCATTATTCTTGAATAAAATGCACCATACCAACGGATCGAGTCTCTGTGGCATTTATGCATTTGGAATGGGGAGCTAAGTATAGTTGTGGTTTCAAGTGTTGCAATAAGAAGGGAAAGAGGAAATATGGATAGAGTTGGTGTACGCCTCGACCAATTTACACAGGGTCGGTCAATAGACTATTCGCATATTTTACGTGGCATTACTACTTTATCTAAATAATGCAACAAAAACTAGTTTATCTTTTTACAAGTTCCACTAAACTTATTTTCTAAGTAAGGACATTCCTAAAAAGATCATAAATATTTTAACTAGGATCAGAATACACAAAAACACTAGCTAGAAATTAGAAATAATATATTTTGAAGATTTTTAAAAATAAAAAAAGACATCTTCCAATAAAATGCTTGGCATTCTATGTCCGACAACCCCTTTTTTTTTTTTTTTGGCCTAATTCAATGGAGAAAAGGACTATAAAGAAGAATCCTTATCATTCTTAATCTGAATGAAAATATCCCACAACCTAGATGGAAAAGTTGCAATAGTCCTATCAACCTAGAATTAGTACAAAAAAAGTACTTGTTTCCAAGCTTCTCAAAAAGAGAAAGCTGAAATGGTGGAGATAGTATCCATAATAATAGGAGAGATCCATCAATCTTGTGTGATGGTGGGATGTTGTAAGGCAAGGACTCTCCTTCCCAAAAAGATATCATATATTCGTACTTTAATTTTGACCTTACAAAATTTGTCTTTTAGAATGATCCTTCCTTTGTAGTAAAGTGCCTAACAAATATTGATTAATGAACATACTGTTCAATTGAGTTCTTTTTGTTTCGATGTAAAATAATTTTTGAAAAATATTTTTTGTATTTTTTGGTGTTTGGTGCGAAGGAATGTAATAATCAACCAAAAACAGTTTCGATTTGACCAAAAAAGTTTCTTTCATTTTCGTAATATGGTTCCCCTTTTTTAGAACAGTAAACCATTTTTCGAGTTTAGATTCTCATTCTCAAATTGCTGAAGTTCGCCGGACCACCGCCAGGCTTTTGTTGGACCACCTCCAGAACTCTACCGAACTACTGCTGAAACTTTGCTGAAACTTAAATTTTTAGGTTAATTTTTAAAAAGATTATTTTATATTAATATTTTTATGTTGTGAATAAATAAATAAATAAATTGATTTTGATAGCTTAATATGATTGAATTAAATTATAAAAAATATTTTTGATTTTTCGTACGCATCAAACACCAGAAAATTAATGTTTCCAATTGAAAACATTTTCTTGAAAAATTATTTGTTGATGGAAAACATTTTACGTCGAAACAAGCGGAATAAATCTAACATGATTAACGGTGGCTGTAACTTGCATCTATTCATGATATCATATATGATTCTCAATATATATATAGCTTGCTGCCAAATATTCCATACCCGAGAAAAACCTTTTTAGAGAACGAATGAAAATTAATTAATACTGAAAGCGATCGAAAACCAAATAAAAACAAGCAGATACATGGAGTACTAGACACTCATTTCAGGCACCAATATATTTTATGTATCGCTGACATATTTTTATTGCATGGACCCTAGCGTCTTAATTTATCTTCACCTCAGTTTTCTTGGATATCTATTTCAGGAAATACTTCTATATATATTTATTGTAAGAAAGCTTAAGGATGAGAAGGGTTTTTTGTATTAATTAATCCAATTGAGCATTTTTTGTTTTGACCGTACGTAGTTGAATAAGTTCAAAACGTACAGCAGATTACTCGTTTAATTTTCACGTTTATCATTTACTTTCCGTGTTTGAATCTTAATTACTTGGGATTTCTAGTTTGGCCAAAAAGGGGCCCCAGCATCTACCAGTTACACGGCACAAATAAAACAATCAGTATTAATTAGACGAAATAAAACGAAGAAGGAGCACTTAATTACCAAATGCAAATTAAAAGACAAAGAAGGAATAAACTTACACCCAACAAAATTTTCCCTCTTTTGACACATAATTACAACTGTTTAGAGTGAATGATCATTTGGTTTTGCAAAATGTCATAGATCTATAAGATCCATAATTCAGCTTTTTTTTTTTTTTAACATGAAATTGATAAGGCTAGGGACGGTTACCTTGGGGGATCGGAGGGGTAGGGGGGGGTGGTATTAGTGAGCAACGGTAATTGTGGTCTTTGCAAATTAATTTCCACTCAATTATCAAATTAACAAGTAATAGAAAACACAGAAAACTCTCTCTTTTTCATCTTCATTTTTTACTGCGATATTTAAGGAAATAATATATATATGTAGAAAATGTAAGATACGATATTATCTAATATTTAAAGTGCGGTCCGTATATATGCCACATGTGATTTAGTGTGGTTCAATTAAATACAAATTGAAGGTACGTGTTTGATATTTTATTCACATGAAGACATAATTATTGGAATTCTAATTGGAATTAAGTTTTATTATTCTTTGATGTGAGGAATAATAAAAGTAAAAATCCGATTGAGGATCCTTTATTAGTTTAACCTATGCCCGCATAGGTTAGAAGAATCTCATGTGAATGTTGGGGTGGGGGAGGGATTTTTTTTTTTTTGCATAGAATAAAGAGAGCTTAAACAAACACGTATGCATGGTTGGAGTTCTGTAAAGTTATTTATGTTATGGTAAATTATTTTATCAGTAAACCCAATATTATAATTTTTTGAAGGTAAAAAGAAATTTTAAACTTGGTGACATGTCCATATACAAAAAAATAAATAAATAAATAAAAAATGACATTGGCCGCCCAAGGAACCTCCAAGAGTCGATATATCAAAAAAACAAATTAAATAAATGACATCTAGCATATGCAAATGTTTATCGTTTTCAACATGCTGAAGTTACAGATAATTATGATGGCCCGGCGTGCAGAATGCAGCTAGACCTAGCTTTTGCTTGCCCTATGCACGTAAAATAGCCTTATATTTAAATATTCATCACGTGGCCGGAAGTTACATGCGAGTACTATTGCATGATAGAAAACATTTTCCAAATACTTGATTTCTTACAAGTGCGTTGCACTTGGTTCTATTTTGTGACTTCAACGTGTCAGACATGATACGTCCCAATCATAATGAATTTGGTTCCTTGGGTCATACTAAAAGACTTTGGCCAATTTTGAAGCTTCTGTTTTTTCAATGACCTTTTTTCGGAGCGTGATCCATGAGATATGACTGCAGAAACTTGGAAAGTGATCGAGAAAGATGAATGATCGATCTATAAATTCCCCAAGTTTTTATCAAAAAGACATCAATTAAGATCACTAAAAGCTCTCTCTCTCTCTCTCACACACACATAGCTAGCTGCAGTACTATACCTGATCAGTCCCTCATGGAAGCAACATGTGCACGCCTCCAGCCTCCAAGTTTTGGAAACCTGATCACCATTCTCAGTATTGATGGAGGTGGAATCAGAGGGCTTATCCCAGGAACTATCCTTTGTTTCCTTGAGTCTCAGCTTCAGGTATAATTAATTAATAAGTATTGGTCTTATCTATTTATAATTCCATATGCCAAAAGAATTACTGCTTAATTTCTTCAAGATCGTACAGCTTATCTTTTTTGGATATGATATGCAGAAGCTGGATGGTGAAGATGCAAGAATCGCGGATTATTTTGACGTGATTGCAGGAACAAGCACAGGTGGTCTTGTGACTGCCATGCTAACAAGCCCCGATGAGAAGAACCGACCTCTGTTTGCCGCCAGGGATATTAAGGACTTCTACCTAAATCACAGTCCTAAAATCTTTCCACAAAATTACCGGTAAAATTAATCTGTCATGCATATTGAATTCCACGGGATCAAATGTCAATAGCATATATATGCATGATGCAATTAATTATATGTTATTTGATTAATATTAACCTGCAGCCTGCAGGTAACATCAAGTTCTGGTTATTTATTAACGTGAAGTCATGTTTACAATACAGTTTTCCTTTGTTTAATTATGCTACGAAGATTATCAAAGCTCTTTCTGGACCAAAATATGATGGGAAATATCTGCACAGCCTTGTTAAAGAAAAACTTGGAAGCACAAAACTGAACCAGACATTGACAAATGTTGTTATCCCAACATTTGACATCAAGCGACTCCAGCCCACCATCTTCTCCAGCTTCGAGGTTAAACTTCTTTTGATCTTCGATCTCCCTCCCAAAGTTAAATGAGACTTTGTTACGTCGTCAATCAAACTATATATATAATTAGAAAGTGATCATTTTTGGTTTTGTGTGCATGAGCGCATGCAGGTGAAGAGAAACCCAAGCTTAGATGCCTTGCTTTCAGACGTATGCATTGCAACCTCAGCAGCACCAACTTATCTTCCAGCTCATTACTTTCAAACCAAAGACCCGGCCACAGGGAAAGTGAGAGAGTTTAACCTTATAGACGGTGGCATCGCTGCAAATAATCCGGTCCGTATAAATAAATCTAATTAATTAATTTCATATCATCTCTTTAATTTAATTAGCGGATTAGCTTACTAAATAAAGTTGTTCATTCATTTGTTCTAGGCTTTACTTGCTATTGGAGAAGTAACAAAGGAGGTGACTAGAGGAAGCCCTCACTTCTTTCCTATAAAACCGATGGATTATGGACGGTTTCTGGTGATTTCAATAGGAACAGGGTCTTCTAAAGCTGAAGAGAAATACAACGCGCATGAGGCAGCTAAGTGGGGCCTGTTAAATTGGTTAACCAGTAATGGTTCCACCCCAATAGTTGACGTGTTTTCTCAAGCAAGTGCGGATATGGTGGACTTCCACCTTTCTGACATTTTCCGAGCCCTTCGCTGTGAGAAAAGCTACCTCCGAATTCAGGTATATAGATATATATGATCTTTCCGTAAAATTCATATGCCCAATACAATAATTTTCATCAAAATGAAGATTTCGTTCAATTCTTTCTTCTTAACCTCTGGATGCAGGATGACAAATTAAGTGGGAAAGTATCTTCTGTAGATATAGCCACAAAGGAGAATTTGGAAGATCTTGTTGAAGTTGGTGATGAATTGCTTAAGAAACCAGTTTCTTGGGTAAATTTGGACACTGGCCTTAACGACTGTACTTCTGGTCAAGAGACTAATGAAGAGGCCCTCATAAAGTACGTACTGTTGATTTCTACTATTTATCTGGTAATCCTAGCTAGTATATATATCACCTGTTAGAATATAATTATAGGATGTATTGTAATTAGGTTCGATGATAATTAATGAAATAAAAATGATTTGATTACTTTACCTATCTCAATTTTTTTGTAAATATGAGTTTTTTTGTACCGTAAATATTATCAAAGAATAAGAGCAAGATGTAGCCTTTTGGACTATTTTCAAATAGTAGATATAGTGTCTAAACACTGAACCAATTGTAAATAACTTTCTATTCTTTTGCTTTTCTATTTAATTTTCATTTCATTATGAGTTTCTTCATCACCTTTGTATAATGATCAAAACATAACGACTTGTTGCAGGTTTGCGAGAGTACTCTCCCAAGAGAAGCGGCTTCGCCATGCTAAGTCTCGCGACGTACATGCTACACAGTCCAAATGATCAATATATGATTTCAAAATGAAGCAATTGATTATTTCAAAGTGATATCAAAATAAACTTTAATCGAATGAGGTCTGCACTTCTATCGATGTTTGGTCGACTAGGGTGATCCAAGGAGTCATAGATTAGGGTGGTTGAAGCTACAACCAATGTTGGGTCGATCGACCCATATGCATCTCGTTTGAATGAGCAGGAATCGATCCGTTTCAAACGATGGTTTGATTATGAGGTTGTTAAGGGTTTTTTTTTTTTTTAGTGTATCTTTAGGTGGACAAAGATTTCCTCCAAATTCATTCTACATATGCTTTGTTATGTGACTTTGAGATGAATAATAACTCCTAAAGAAGTTTTCTTCATATTTTTTGGGGAAACGATATACATCTAAACTTCTCGATCTACCATCCTTGTTTAATGTATCAACAATCTTTCAATTTGGTTGATGTACCATACTGATCGATATACCATTGAGTTTGCAGTGTCCCTCTCTTGCCCTCAAAATGACAAAGACAAAAATACCATGCATTAATAAACAAAAAACAAAAAGTAAGAAAATGACCGGTACACCTAAATAATTAGTAAATATGTTTCAAGTTTAATGTTTTTAGCATTAATTATGCATGCAAGTTTAATGAAGATAGTTTTACATGAAATGTTTACTTCTAGCATTGTTCTTTTTTTTTTTAGCTTTAGTAGTTATTGGAGATTTAAATGCTATGTAGTATATATTTCAAATAGTACTATCACTAGTTTCAGTGTTCCATTTGTTGGGGATCATGATTATAAAAACATCATAGACCGCGGAAAAACAAAAAGCATATGATCGTAGCATACTTCAAGAAGAAACATAGCATTTGATTATTATAGTGATTAGAGAAATAACAAATTTGTAGTTACTTACAAATCTTGTGGGCCTCCTTTAAGCATTTAAAAATATTTACATGAGGCTTTGAATCCTTCTTCATGCTTGTTGTTAATGATCTTCAAAGGTTAAAGAACAATGTCAAGAACACTAAGAACTTTTAGATCTTAAAGATCTAAAATCACCAACGACTTGAAGCAGCTTCGAAGAACACGAAGAACAAAGTTCTTCAGATCTTTTTGCTGGCTGAATATAACTATGAGTGTGGAATCACAACTAGAAGCACAAGAGTTAAAACTCTCTATAATATTTTTCTCACACCTTCTACTATATTGTAACTCACAACTCTTTGTTGAAGTAATTGTGTTAATGCTTTTATGTTGGTGTGTCTCATGATTCTTATAATCCTCTATTTATAGATTTAGGTTTACTTGAAGAAGAAGTGAAGAAAATTCTAAAATTCAATTACGGTATGACTTGTAGCCGTCGGCCATGGGGAGAGAATTGTCTCCCCCTTTCGCCGACTATGGTTTAAGGTTTTAACCCTAGTCCTTATCTCTACTAGACTTAGCTTGTACCCTTTGGTTTCACCTTTTTGACCCAATGCTCCTTTCTCTTTGGACCAAGTCTAGAAATTAATTTCTTTAATCCAAACTTCTTCATACAAGGCTCTTAGAGATAAATTCGCTTAGCCCAAGTTTTTAATAAAAATAAAATAAGTTTGAATAAAATTTTAAGCCTAATTTTATTTAAATAAAAACAACCTAAATAAATAAATCCTTAATAAAAATAACTGAAAAACATATTTACCTTATTCAATTTATATCAGTTCAAAAAGGGACCTAAAGGAAAATAGAATTAGTTATTTAGTCCCCTGTAAAATCTAGTCACTCAATAACTCATCACACCTGACTAAAAATCACAGATGATTTCATTAAACAAATGTGATTGCACTCTAATTCATATTTTAACAATATACAATTAATCATTCGTGACATACTTATTAAACATAATACCCCTCCATAGAACTTACTTCATAGTTAAAACAAAGATGATTAACTGTCACTTTGTTCACTACATCTTTTTTCTTAAGTCACCGAATTGAATTTTATATTTTATCTCATTGTACCTTGTAAGATTCCTCTCACCCTTGTACATCCGTTTCAAGTAAATTCTATTGAAACCCACTCAAGCCTGAGATACAAAATAAAATATTTTTATCAATCGTAAAACAAAGGGAATATTCCTTATCTCTTTGTTTATCCATAAAGGATTTGGATTCTTTCTTGAAGAGAGATCTTTCACAATGCTTCATGTCAATCATGATGTTGACCAAGAAACTAGTCTCCACTCCACAATACATCAAAGTAATATTCACTCAGATATCTGGTTTATTAACTTCTTAAGATTAAGAGTAATCGTTATAAGTTGTCATGCACGTACATTTATTCTTTTTGACAATTATTAAAAAGAGTAATGACTCACGTGGTCCTGTTCAGTAGTGTATAGTCCTGTATATATATTCTACCTTACTATTATACCATCATGTCAACCTAAAGTCTATCCCCACTTCACTAGATCAAGACAGATTACTAAAGTTGATCATGATATATTATAGGGTAGAATGATCAATTCTACCTTATGACTGCGAACCAAAACATTTTATAGATTACAAGGATTCTTTGACTATGATCTTCCTGTGTGCTAAAAATACTTTACTCACATCATAGTCAAATACAATGTAACCTAAGGACCTTTACATACACATATCGGGTGAATATTCAAAACACATATATGTTATGTAAAACCTTAATGGATATGCTCAATGTTCTATAATTAATCAGGGAATAATCAATTAATATTCATTACAACAAATATAATTCTATGATCAATTAGAGTTTTAGACACTAGTTCTAACACCATTAAGCAGAAAAAATTCTCTCTCAACTGACTTTAAAAATCTGTTTTAATTTTCAATGTTTTTGTAAAGATAAAACCCTTCAATGAGTTTTAATTAAAACAAAGTTTTGTTTTCAAAGGTTTCAAATTAGGAAAAATAAAATAAAGAAAGAACTTTTAACTGAACAAAGGGAGCTCACATCACACACCAGTTTAGTTGAATTTTTACCTATTGACTCACTGTTCACTTATAAAACATTATCTTACAGAGTTTTAGACAGTTGCAGATGCATCAAAGGAGGGATTGACTAGTTTGAGACAGTATTATATACTTAAGAAAGGATGTAAGGGTTTCTTAGCATATATAGTTGAAACAGAAGGATGAAATGAGGTTAGATTATATTCCTGTTGTGAGGGAATTCCTCGATATTTTCCTGAAGGATCTACCAAGGTTGCCTCTAGGCCATTAGATTATTGCATCTAATTTTGACCATTTGATCGAACTTGTTACTAATGGTTAACTAATCTTAACCAGTAGATTTCACTTGATCTAATCCTGCAATCCAGATCAATATTAATCAATTTATTCTGATCATCAAATCATATATATATATATATATATATATATATATATATATAATATCATATTTAACAAAGCTCAAAACATGTAAGTAAATTTATTATTGATTTTCAAACTCTTTACAACATGCACTTGAATCGTTATCTTTAGTTTGCTCTGTGCATAACTTTATAGGCAAATTAACGAACACTAAAGAAGGCTCTTGTAAAGCTAATATATCAGTTTCACCGTAAAAAATTTGCTAGTACACTAGTCTTTCTTCACGATTTAATTTTTTGGCTACCAGTTTTATGCATTTGCCTAATATTAGACAATCAAAGCCAATTAAGCATGCATGACAAATAAAATTATTATCAATCCTGAAATTCATTTTGTAAGGATGGCAGCAATCTTTCCAAAAATGAGCTACACCTTCATCCTACCAGCCCCCATCCCACTACTCTTCCGAAATTCTTGGTCGTTATAACTTTATGGTCAGGTCCAACAGAGAAGATATTACATATTATCGTTCACACTACAAAAACAAATATCTATGTCCACACTACTTTTTCCGACACTTGTGCAAGATACGCGAGAAAAAATTGTGTCGATAATAAAAATAAGCGTCGGTATTTTAATATAAACGCCGACAAATGAGCGGCGGTATAGTACTTTTGTAGTGTCATACTTCTTTTTCCCTTTCCATAACATGCATGATGCATGCATCTTTTAGATTCCTATCATCCTATGTACCTTTCTGGTAAAGCAGTGCACTACAAAAAATTAGCAAGTTCTGGACGGTCAAAAATCGTTCAGAACTAGCTAAAAAACCGTCCATAAGGAGTTATGGACGGTTTAAAACCGTCCAGAATTAGGCGTCGAGAATGTTATTTCTAGACGGTTTTGACTAAACCGTCCAGGAATATAGACAGTTTTATCCAAAACTGTTTGGAAAGGATCCTGAACAATTTTGGATCCAATCGTCCATGAATCCTGGACGATTTTGGGCAAAACCGTCCATGATTCATGGACGGTTTTGGGCCAAACCGACAAAACCGTCCATGATTCATGGACGGTTTTAGACAAAACCGTCCAGGATTAATAATTTTTTTTTTTTTAATATTACTATTAATAATTTCAATATCCATATACAAATACAAAACCTGCTAATTTCAATATCCATACACAAAACCTGCATAATTCAAATACAAAATCCAACATACAATTCTTCACAACAACATTCTATCCAAAATCCAACATAATTCAAATCCACATACATACGTAATTCTATTTACCTATTACATAATCCAAATCCAAATTACATAATTCATAGTCTAAAAATTCTCTTCATAAATCGAAATAAAATGTCAAATGTCTTGAAGAACCTCCTCAGGTAAGTCATCTTCGGTTGCTCCTTTTGAGGCTCTTGAATCAAACAAGTTAGTCTACACATATACAATAATCATAGTCAACAAAATATTCATATTAATTGTCCATCAAACCCTTATAATATATTACAAATAGCAATGCACAGACGACATAATATGTTAATTAAGACAAGACATGAAGAAGCTAGTTTGAATTTAAATGAATATGTTAAGCATTTTCCCAAGAAATATTGTTATATACCCATCCTTCTTTCATTTTCTTCTTTTCTGGCCAAACCAGAAAGTTCACTCTCAAAAACTGGTCGAACTAACACTTGTCCTTCACTTATTCTTTTCTTTTAACACTTTAAGAATTTCCAGAATATCACATACGTATCGTTTATCAATGGAAAGCAAGTGAATTTTCAAAGAATCTTACCCAAACTAGTGGCAATACAGGATTTCCAAGCCTATCATATTTGCAGACAATGTTTATACAATTCATCAAATATCTAATGAGCCTCTTGCGTGGAAGACCAAAACAGAGAGAGAATAATAATACCACATGTGGAGTGTCAGACTGATATGCATAGTATTTGCAAGAGAAAAATAAGTAAGACCAAATGAGCTGATAGGCTCTCTCACTGATGAAGCAACTAAAGTCACAAATTTACTTTAAGCTATAGAATAGAACCATTTTCCCAATTTTGTCATATTTTAAATTAAATTACCAATAAATCCAACAACTATTTTTTTTCTTATTCATCCAAATTTTCAAGTTTTTTATACCCATCAACTTATTCAAAACCAACAAATCAAAGACAAACATTTAACACCCACATGAAAGGGGCCCTCCATAATCTATGGGAATAAGAAACGCCCCAATGAGCTAGTCCCAAAAAATTTGTCCATAATCTATGGGAATAAGAAACGCCCCAACTCATCCAACTCTTGTCCATTTTTCTCGCTACATCACAAAAACTTTGTCAAGGCATTTGTCACTGATACCCATAAAGTTAAACTAGAGAAATTTGTTTAATTACCCAAGATACAATATATGCACACCTTCTAAATCATGTAAGCCCATGATATATTTACTGAAAACACACCTTCTATTTTCTAATTTCAATTCTCAAGTACAAACAATTTAAATCACGGCCTAATCCTCATGGTTGGCCCTACGCTCCGCCTCTATAATCCTCCCAACAAAAACATTAACCTTTGCCACTAAAATCCTGCACCATCTCTTCACTCCATGCAAATCCAACAAATCCAAAAGAGGAAAGTGATCACTCCAATTAAACACCCTTAGCTAGAAGCTAGGGCTGTTTAAAAAATATTAAAAAATGTAACTAATTAACGCAATAAATAAATAATCTAACAAAATTTTTTAGTGTTTAAAACATATAAATGTAACTTACAATATATTTTGTTACCCATAGTGTTAATTTACCTCAACATGAACTCATTTAAAATTTAATTGAAGCTTAATAAAATCTTTGTTCTCCATAATCTCATGAAAATACAATTATATATTTATACAATTAAAAAAGAAAACAGAAACTATATATATTTATAAAAGCAATTATCAAAAAGAGCAATCTAATACATTCTAAATATATTAGCAATTTATTTAGAATATGAGAATCTCGATTGTGGGTGTAGATGTTTAAAAGTCTTTATCATGCCTATCCAATTAATATTAGTCTTTCACAAAATTAAAGTCTTTTAAATTATTTTAGAAACCTTATAAAATAATAAGGTTTTTATGATTGGAATATATTGCTAGACACAAAGACGGAGAAGAAGAAAAAACATAAAACCAGATGAGCTTATTATATTATTTTTACAATAATAAATAAATAATTAAATTATTTATCAGTTTAAGTAGTGATTTAAACTGTTGTCAAATAAAGTTGCAAATAAAGTTGGTAAGTCCAAATAAAGTTACATGTGAATTTGCAGGAGCTCGAGGTAATGGTTTAATGAGTAGGATTGAATATGATGATATCTCAGATATCTCTCAGCCTTCCTTACAAATTTAAAAAAATTCTAAATTTCTAAATTATAAAATCTAGGTTATTTTTAAGCATGGAAACGTTTGAAAAATGTCACATATTAAAAAGATGGCATATTATCAAGGCATTCATAAAGAATTCTCCTCTTAAAAGGCCTCTACATTTTTTTGTTAGAAAATTAAAAAGACAATTTTTTACTCAAACTTCTCATTCTCTAATTGGTCAAAATATCACAAAATGGATGCATTAATTTGCCCAAAAATTATGTGCATTATATACTATTGTCAAAAAACGTGATTGTACTTGGACATTATATGCTTCAATTTTTTTTTTTTTCCATTCATTTGGCTTTCAATAAATTTATTGTAAGCATTCAATTTTGTTCATCAAAAGTCATGCCTTATCAGTTTGCAAATCAAACTATCATAGTGTTATGTTACATGTGCCTTTTTTTATTCAAGCATTCAATTAAAAAACAATTAAAAAAAATAGAGAACTGAAATTGATTATAGAAAAAAAAAAAAAAAAAATCAGCAACCAAGCAAGAGAATACCATTAACAAAGTAACAGATTCCAGAGAACATATTTGTGCCCAAAAATATGCATCACTAAAAATTAAAAAAAATATATATATAAGAACCAACCATTCTAAGAAAATCAAAACAAAATAACAAACTCAGATTTGAAAGTGAGACCACGAAATTATTTATAATAAACTAAAGAAAAAAGAAGCAAAATCATACCTACAATGTAGCTGAGGGACAAATGCAGCTGGCCGGTGGACAAATGCAAAGAAAAATTCCTGATAATCTGGGAGAAGCAGACAGATAGATCAGAGATCGAGTTAGAGAGAAAGAGAGACAAAGTGAGAGATGAGTGAGCTAGACTTCCCGGTGGAGAAAGTGAGAAGGAGATTGTGAAAGCTAGCTGAAGGAGAGGGAGATCGTGCGAGCTGAGGGAGAGAGAGATCGTGCGTGAGAGCTAGCTGAACCAAAACCGGCCGTTCCAAAGAGAGATCGTGAGAGTTGATGAGGGGTGCTGCTGGCACGTTCTAGAGCTGAGGGAGAGTGAGATCTAGAATATGGAAGAGAGAGAGAAACAGACAGTACGCGTGCGTGGTGAGGGAAAATTTTAGATGAGGGAACGCGTGCGCGTGCGTGGTGTTCCACTGGAACACCGCACAATTTTTGAAAAAAAAAAATCAAGGACGGTTTTATCTAAACCGTCCAGGATTCCCAAACGGTTTTTAATAAACCGTCTTTATTTATTAATTTTCAGACGCTTTCCAAAAAAGCGTCATGAAATTTTTTTTCTAGACAGTTTTTAAACCGTCTAGTTAAAAACCGTCAATAATTGGTCCTTTTTTTGTAGTGGTGAAACAACTGATTCTGTCCCACTAAAATGTATGATTGATGAATATATATATATAGATTAAAAACTTAAACCTTTTTATGTTGGTAGTACGCATAATCATTATATATAAAATTCTAAACAGGTGCTCGCAAATTTAAATATATATATATGGCCATAACCAATTAAGAGAAATTCAATGTGGACTAATCCTGCTGCTCGCGCGTGTGCTGCAATTAACTCTTAATCTCTTATATGGTTGTGTACTTAATTAATTGGTTCTATGCATCATCTCATGCTTGGTTACCATACTCTTGCTAGCATATATATGACCATTTTGAGAAACAATATATATATATATATAATTTGCAGGCTACACGAAGTCCTGAAAATGCCCCAGGGTACGTATGAGAAAAAGTACAGATTATGGAACCAATGTACTCTAAATATCGCCATTTCGGTATATGTAAGTTTGGCATTGACAATTTAACAAAAGGCAGTTCCTCATGTTCCATAAAATTGATCACTTTAGCTTATTTAAAGATGAAATGGATATATATATATATATATATAACATAAGGCCTGAAAAACTGATTATGTCTCTTAAGTTTTTGACTTTGAATATTTACTCGATGTTGCATAATTAACTACTACATTAATTTTTATCAAGTTGGAAGTTACATACGTGCAGATACAAATATTGCAGGTACCTTTGTTGAACACTCGATTTCTTGTGAATACTTAGCACTTGGACATTGAAGATGCATGTTTGATGGCAGCTAGACCAACTAATCCCTTGATCAAGAGCACCTCCAAGATAAGGAGAGAGGAAAAGATCAAAGTGACCTGCCGGTCGTCCAGTAATTAAGAGCACTCCGCTGCCTAACTAAGGAAAGTAAGTGCAAAAGATGAAGTGTTTGGCTAAAATATATAATGGCCGGATGTACCTCTAAATGACCCAGTTTCTTTCCTTTTAATAATTATAGAGTGTTTTATGGTTGATTTCTTGAGGCGCCGCCTTTTACGAAATCAAAAAATTTACGTGTTCTAAGCTTAATTTAATTTTTATATATATATACATATAATATTATATAGCCATTTGATAGAATTTATCAATTGAGGTATCAATTCTCATTGGCGCCATCAGTTAGGCCTAACTAGTCCTCCCACACGTTGGTTTGGCCTAATCATTCTTACCTAAAGTTCCTCAAGTCATACCTACCATTCTTCAGTACTACACGTCCATTGCTATTCCAGTTTTGTGCCAAGGAAGACAACGTTGTTGAAATTTTAATGAAATTTTCATTTTTTAGTGTGGTTTATCTACAAGGAAGACAAGTAGGACTTTGCAGTAGTAATCCAGTTTGAACAATTATATCATGAAGAAATCAACTAGAATTGGATCAACTTTGAATCCTGCTTTCTATTGACTTTTTCAGATCTGCGTACGTGATGCTTGGTTGGAACATGGTAAGCAAGACGAATATAGGAATCTATAAATACCCAATTATTCTTCTTAAATTGATATCATCAAGATCATCGCAGAACCCTCTCATTCAAAGGCCCTTAAATTCTCTCTCTCTCTCTCTCCTCTTCTCTCTCTCTCTCTCTGTGTCCATGGAAGCAACTAGTTCTAGTAGTGTAGCCCTACAGCCTCCAACTTATGGGAACCTAATCACCGTTCTCAGCATTGATGGCGGTGGAATTAGAGGGCTTATCCCAGGAACTATTCTTTGTTTTTTAGAATCTGAGCTTCAGGTAATTAGCCTCATGAATATTCCATGTCAAACTAGCTAGAGTTTTTCAAAGAGCGACTTAATTTGTAGTCCACATATATCCCGCATTGCATTTTTAATTCTTGTTTGACTCATGCATACTGATGCCGTACACTTTCAATAAAGAAATCCAACATTATCATTCATGCATTAATTTACATGTCATTCGAGAACTTACTCGTGATTAATTGTTTGTCTATATATGGTGCAGAAGCTGGATGGTGAAGAAGCAAGAATCGCAGATTATTTTGATGTGATTGCAGGAACAAGCACTGGTGGTCTTGTCACTGCCATGCTGACTAGCCCAAATGAAAAGAACAGACCCTTGTTTGCAGCCAAGGATATCAAGGACTTTTACCTCAAACAAGGTCCTAAAATCTTCCCACAGAAGAGGTAAAACTAACTATATTGATCAATTCCATGAGATCATAAGGTCAATAATGTTAAAGATCATCAAATAATTAAATTTACCTCACCCTATTAGCTTAAGCTTTTAGGACACGTGGTGATTTAACATGGTATCAAAACAGAAGTCTTAAATTTAAATTATGTCTCCATCATTCACCTCTTATTTCAATTAAATATTTCACATATTGGTCGGGCCCCAACTATTAAAATGAAGTTTGAGCTCACACGTGAAGGGAGCGTTTAATTTACCTTTTTCTATTAGCTTAAATTTTTAGAACAAATAGTGATTTAATAAACAACATATATATATATATATATATATATATATGCCACTATCTTGTATAGATAAAAAATGTTTCGTGTCCATGATCTTGGTTCATCTTTGGTCCTTTTTTTTTTTTTGGCAATTTTTTGCAAATCAAAAAAATAGGTCCATCATTTTTGCAAAAAATAAAAATAAAAAAGACCAAAGATGAACAAAAAAAATAAACACTAGGCATTTTTCATCTTATGTATATATATATGATTCATTCATTAACACGATCTGATAGTTTTAAATTACGTACAGATGGGCATTGTTTCCTCATGTTACAAAGATAATGAAAGCCCTTACCGGGCCAAAATACGATGGCAAGTATCTCCACAGCCTTGTCAAGGAAAAACTTGGAAAGACAAGATTGCACGAGACATTGACTAATATTGTCATTCCAACATTTGACATCAAGCAACTCCAGCCAACCATCTTCTCCAGCTTTGAGGTTTATTCATAAACTTCTCTTGAGTTAGAAATTAAGTGACTGCATGCATGCATGATGGAGCTTAATTCGAATAACTTTCAACTTAATTTCCTTAATTTTCATGCACCAGGTGAAGAAAAACCCAAGCTTAGATGCCTTGATTTCAGACGTATGCATTGCAACCTCAGCAGCACCAACTTATCTTCCAGCTCATTACTTTAAAACCACTGACCCCTCAGGAAAACTGCTTAGAGACTTTAACCTAATAGATGGTGGCGTTGCTGCAAATAATCCGGTACATTTTTATATATAAAAAAAAAAATAAAAAGCAAATTCAAAAGTAGTGCAATTTTTTTAGCAGATTAATGAATAAATTTGTGCATTAATTTGTAGGCTTTAGTTGCGATTGGTGAAGTGACAAAGGAGGTGAGTAGAGGAAGTCCTGACTTCTTTCCCATAAAACCTGAGGATTTTGGAAGGTTTCTGGTAATATCGTTAGGAACGGGGTCTTCGAAAGCTGAAAAGAAATATAACGCGCGTGAGGCAGCAAAGTGGGGTATTTTGAGCTGGTTAAGCAAAGGTGGCTCCACCCCTATCGTCGATGTATTTACGCAAGCAAGTGCAGATATGGTCCATTTCCACCTCTCTGTTGTTTTCCAAGCCCTTCGTACCGAGAAAAGCTACCTCAGGATTCAGGTACGTATTAATATTATTAATTCATTAATTATATATTCATGGAACGAATGAATTAATTGAAAAGCCTTTAATTAACTAATTAATTTGTTCAATTTTCTTCTGGGTTACGTACAGGATGACACGTTAAGGGGGGATGTCTCTTCTGTGGATATAGCCACAAAGAAGAATTTGGATCATCTTGTCAAAGTTGGTGAAGGATTGCTGAAGAAACCAGTTTCTAGGGTGAATTTGGACACCGGCGTTTTCGAGCCTTCTAGCCAAGAAACTAATGAAGAAGCTCTCATACGGTACGTATATATATATATATATAATCAATTTCTTAATTAATTAGTCTAATGGAAACTTAATTAATTATGTTATTCTTGCAGGTTTGCGAAATTACTGTCCCAAGAGAGGATGCTTCGCCACGCTAGGTCCCCCCATGGACATGCCGCAAATTCCAAATGATATATATTAAACTGATCAGACTAGCTAGCTAGTAAATTATTTTGTGGGTATTCTAGAAAAATATTTTGAAATTTGAGGTGGGCATGTACAAATTATAATCCACCATTTGATTCGTTTATTGTTTGTTTTATTTTCTATGAAATAAATCCCGGATGGGATATCAATATTGACAAAGGTCGATGATGTAAGCACTTTTTGTTTTCCGTGGAGTGATAAATAAAAATAAGAAATTTAATTGCCTTAACCAAATATAACTTTTACTGCATTTTCTTTTGTTAAAATATAAAATAAAATAAAATATATATAAGAGGCCGGGAGTATACGTACGTAGAAGCTTATAAATTTTGAGAAGAGAAGAAAGAGAGAAAATCAAAGTTTGAGGTGGTAAACTGGTACGACTTTAAAGGCCTACCCTCCATGGTACGTTATAATATATTGACTTGATTATAATTAATTGATTTATTTATAGAATATCAACCATACAAGTTATATATTTTTTCTTTTCAAAAAATGGTTCTTGCAGAACTGTTGTGGTCAAATATCACGTAGTTGCATGAGTAAGAAAATAGAATTCTATAGTTTTGACCAATTATATATATATTCGCTTCGTTGGTTAATTTCCACTATCATGGTGCTCGTCAATTTTGTATCTTCGCATGACATTCCCAAAACAAGGACGTGCAGAATTTGGGATATATAATCCTTAATTAGTCACCATCTAAGGAAGTGATTAAATGATGTGATATTGGAGTCAAAGTTGTTCCAAGTATTATCACCAACCCTAGATATATAGTTCCTAATCACTTTTTTTTTTTTTCTAATTGTTCTTAATTAATCACTTGAATTAAGCAGCCATATCCCTTTCGAAGTTCTTTCAAGGGAATGCGATCGACGTTAACGTCATATATTATTGGACTTACATATCATGTAGGTACATTTTCATTAAGTTGGCATGCTTCATTTACTACTAGTATATATATATATTTTTTTTTTTTCCTTTTTAATTCAGGGTGAATGAAATAAACATGCCAACTAAAAAAAAAATGTACATAAAATGAATGTCAAAATGCAAACAAACATTTCTACATCATATATATGATAACAAATGATGACTATATATGTTTGATAGCTAAGTTTATGAATATCTATATATAGAGCATGACAAAGGCATTTTGCTTCGGATGGGATTGCGATTTCGTAAACAATAAATGTAATTTTAAATCAAATCGTAAAAAGTAAATCGTTTGGGAACGCAGAAAATATGCATTTTCAAATCGCAAGTAAGGGAGTGTTTTTTTGAAAACGCAGAATTTTAAAGGCTAAACTGCGATTTTGCCAAACACTTAACTGCGTTTTTAAAAATCATATTTTCAAATCGCACTTTTTAAAATCATATTTTTTAAAATCGCAATTCCAAACGGAACCTAAAGCTTAATACTTAACTATTATTGGCTTCAATAGGTACTGGCCTGCAAATATGTCCCTTCAGGTAGGATGGAAAAATGTGAGCCGCAAGGCTTGCAGAAGAATGCTGTAGGACATGGGCATACAAATTGTTTGTCCTTTTGTCGTTTCTTTGATGTAGATGTGGTCAAAGGATTGATACGATAGCGAAGGCTAATACTATATAAAACTGTAGTCACAGATTGAATGTTGTAAGGTCATTTACAAAGAGAGAAATTAATGTAGAAGGGTAAATATAAACGACAGTATGGGCTGATGCAATAGTGCATCAGCTCCAGGCATATGAACAGTAATTTTACTGTTCATGAGCCCCGTAAACAATATTTTTTTTTTTTTCTCTTCTGATTTAGCCCAGGCTGATGCACTGTAGCATCAGCCTGGGCTGATGCCAATCGTTGCTCAATGTAGAAAAGGGTTGACAATATCTTCGCGGCTTAAAGGAAGAGAGGATGTGATGGGGTGTCAATAAAATACTGAAATTTAATTCTAAAACTCCAAGGGTCGAACAAAGTCCACAAGTCGGCTTTAGTAGCTAGGAAAAAAATCAAGTTGTATCAAAAATGGCAAAAATCAAATTATTACATAAAGTCAAATTGGAAATGATTCTGCCAAAATTCTAGCTAAATTCGGAAATAAAGACCTTCCTAAATTATTAATGAAAATATTTCCTAAAATGACCAAAAAAAAAACACCTACAAACGCGCACTATTTTGGTGGGAAAAACATTCTATTTTGAGGGTGAGAAAGACGTTCACCCTGCATAAATGGATGGTCCTTGTTAAAATATAAATTAAATGATGAAGTTCATCTTTTTTTATAAACTTATAGGATAAATAGTAATTTAACATGATATTAGAGAAGAAGTCATAAGTTCAAACTATATTTCTATAAAGAAAAATATTATAATATAAATTAAATGATTAAGGGTGTGTTAGGGATTGAGATTTCGTAGACAATAAGTATGATTTTAAACTAAATCGCAAAAACTGCATTGTCTGGGAACTGTGATTTTTAAAAATTGCGATTTAAAAACGCAGAAAATCTGCGATTTCAAATCGTAGGTAAGGGAGTATTTTTTTGAAAACGCAGAATTTTAAAAGGCTAAACTGCGATTTTGTCAAACGCTTAACTGAGTTTTCAAAAATCATGTTTTCAATTGCACTTTTTAAAATCGCAATCCCAAACAGACCCTAAATTTATCTCTTTTTATAATATTATATTTTTGAAACCGAGGGATGATTTTGTAGCAAAAGTTATGTCGGTTTTGGTACATATAAGGGTTTCGATTAAGCCCATGTTTTAGTGTCTTTTTGGTGACAGATACTGTCTATAAAGCATATCTGAACAGGCCTTCAGATTAATAGATTATGGACCAGTCACCCAACCAACTACATGACCATGCACCTAAGACATCTCCCTTTAATGGGCCAGAAGCCCAAAACTTTAGCTATGGTGAAAGAAAGCAGAGTACGATCCTGGTACTGTGTCGTTTTTTAGGCTTTTAATATTGGACCTCACCTCACAGTTAGCTCAAGTCAATGTCGTCCGTCTCTCACACTCACAACAGAAATTGTCCTCCCTCTCCAAGAATTAGCTACCTTATTTTTTGACAGAAATTCACTTTAAACTCATGCATCGTCTATTTATGATAACGACAAGTCGTTACCCATCCCATAAACCCACAGTAATCTTGTCTTATAAGATTAAGAAAGCAATTAGGAAAATTGATCAATAATAGAAATACAGTACTTAATCAGAAACCAAAGTAAGAGACGTATGTAAAAAGCAATTGCTATGAAAATGATGGAGATAATCCGGTTAATTAATCTCATATCAAATCTATACATTATATATTTGAGAACAAAAATGATCATCATCAATGTTTTCTAGGCCTGGGACTGGGAGAGAATTCCCAACAAAGCCATTCTAACATGAATTAAATGTTTATACAACATCTTAACTCTTTCCTCTAAAGCATCAATCTTTTCCTCTAACTCCCCACAGCTTCTCTGCAATTTCTCAACAGTTTCACTGATGTTATTATGCTTTCCAGACTTTATCTGATCCCGCAAGTCCCTAGCCACGATCGCCGTCACTCTCAACTCAGTCAGCGTCGTAGAGGAGCTCGATCGCGATCTTTTGTGTTTCTCACTTTCCACCTTTACTTTATTTTGCAGTTCATGCAGTGAACTCAACCGCCAGCACCGCTTAGATTTGAACGACAGTGCAACTCCAAGAAATCCGCATGCCATTAACGCGACAGCCTTGGACCCACTAAGGATCTCACCCAATTCTGACACCGTGGCACCGCCATGAGGTAGCCTTTGGCTTAGTGACTTTCTCATGTCCATTTCCGTACGTCTTCTTTCAATTGCCTCCTCGCATGACTGTAATACGTCTTGGGCACGTGCTAACACGATTGCACTAGGCTCAATTTGCCCGTCAAGCGAGTGTGAGACCACTCTCAATGATTCTACGTACTTTCGAATAATCTCCATTTTCTCGGAGAAATGATTGCATGCATCGAGCATTTGAATACTATCACGATCAAGGTACTCATCTATGGCCTTGTGATCCGAAAGATCGCTATGACTATTAAAAGTAACAGTGGCGAGCGAGTGTAGGGCTATCTTTTGGGTGGCAATGGAAGCTTCAAGCGTACGAAGAAGCCAATTAGCACTAGTAGTGGAATCTTCAGTAGGAGTGTGAAGGGTATTGAGCTCCGCCGAGAGTTGTTGGTCGAACGGGGTTCTGATGGGCAAAGGGGTGACGGCGGGAGAAGCGAATAGCCTCGCCGGAATCCGGAAAGAGAGGCTTCGAAACATTGCTGATGGCCTCATCTTTTTTGGGGTTTGGTTGAAAAATGTGGATGTCACAATTGGTGTATATAATAAGGTGGCCTGATGACTCCTGAGGTGGGAAAATTATATTATAATTGGTGCTGCGTGTATCATTGGCGACCGCTACAAATGTCAAAAAACTACAAGCACAAACGTTATATAATATGGTTGGTGTCTAATATTTGGGATGAGAGCAAAGGGCAGTTGGGTCCCTTTTATGGAAGGTTGTGCCCTGGATTCCTTTAAGATGGGGACAATGAACGGGGTGGATCAGAGGGTACATTACATAATTAATACATAGTTTGGGCACCAAAATAATTGGATGCCAATGATTGATATTGATTGTGAGCTGTCTTGGATATCGTGGTCCACCAGGAGAGAAGCACGTATAAAGTGAGCAGGTCCCTGTTAGATTCAAGCATATGTCATTGCAGAATGCAGATCGAACTACTGCAAGTATCAGTTAAAAGAATAAAAAGTGCTACTTAGCATTTAGAGTTTAAATGGTTAGTAATTCAGCCGTAAATATAATTGTAATCGATCTTATAAGACGTACTTGTTCTAATAGATGGATGGACATGCTGCAGTTCATGTTCGAATTGCTAGCCATCAAAAAAAGTAAAATTTCAATAAATTCTTGTCTGCATCTAGACTAATTGGGACTCAGACACTAAATTGAATAACGAAAATAAAAATGATCGAGAATGCTGTGAAGAACGGACATACTATTAAAAAAAAAAAAATAGTAGGTCAAATATCCAAGGCAGCTTTTGTTTGGATTTGGTTAGGGCAATGTGGCCCTATCTTTTTTTGGAAATTGAATAATATATTTGTTGTTGGGGGTGACTTTTGAAAAGGAGGCCTAGGAAATGAAAGATGGATTTTCACAAGATTTTATTAGTATGCTACTTACCAACAACAGAAGTATCTCCGACATGCCGTCGTGCCTAGCTTTTCCACATGGCATGCACTCAAAAAGCAGCATTTGTGTTGTCTCTTTGCTTGCCACGTTCAAGCTCTAATGCATATTTATATCTATTTGTTTATTCATTCTTTTAAAGCCTTGGCTAAAGGGGTACTTTCTATTTCACTTCAAATAGGGAGGCTTTGTTTTGTAGCTAATATTTTATCCGGTAGTATTTAACGATATATAAGATGTCACGTATTGAATATATTATTATGTTATTTAAAAATTTTAAATTATATATTATTATATATATTATTAAATACAATAAAATAAAATTTTGACCATAAAATAACTTATCTCCATTTCAAGTATATTCTACTAAAAATTTGATAAGAGTTTAGAGCTTTTTATTTATTTTTTTTTTTTTTTCTCCGAACAAATGTAAAGTATAAATATAAGATCATGGTGGGTCTTCTTGAAAAATTTTTCTTATCATTATTGTTCCGATATACGAAGTTAGGGAGGAAGTGGATGAAAATATTTTCCTTGAATTGTTAGAGGCAATCTATTTTGTTAAATTAAGCAATTAAATTTGTGCTTGAATGAATTTTTTTTAGTTATTCATAATTGAACAAATTCCTCAATCTATTAAGTAACTTTGATTGTAAATAGCTTTATTATTATGAAGAAATCTCACTTGATAATTGATAATGCAGCTAATTGTACGATCAACCTCGAATCACAAATGCCTACAAGAGAGATGAGAATGAAATCAGAGACTTGCTAAGAGTGTCAGCGTTGTCTCTTCTTAAATTCATTGATCTAATGTTAGCCTTACAACCTTTAGTCTAAGGAATCAATAAAACGTTTCCACATATAGTGCCAACTAATTATACAATTGATTGCACAACCAACCTCGAACCACAAAGGCAATGGTTGCCTTTTATTTCTCATGTGGAGTTTTTTTTTCCCTTATATGGCCCTAGCCATGTGTCATCCTTTGATAGGGCACAATCCTAGTCAAACGTGGTATCAAATTTGTGTCTTCTATTGAGGTACGTCCCTTGCATGTTGTTGCATATTGGTATAGTACGGTCCTGATAGAATAGTGGCATCAAATCCTTTGCCTATAGCAGGTTGCGGAGTGTTATGTACTCTTTGATACGATAAAGGCATTGTCTGATTCCACACTGAGAATAATGAAGTAATTAGAATGAAGTAACAAGGTACATGGTGATCCTTTGTGCCACATCTTTTGTTGTTATCTGAATGGCTAGCTTGTTGGTTTGCTCAACCTATTAAAACTTGTGGTTTGGGCTAACTATTCAACTCAAACCTGCATTCTCAGCTCGAAACTAATTGGGGGGATACTCGATATATCAAAATAATTTTCCCTCTCCATTGAGTACGTCATATATATGTAAAACAATAACTTTAAGATTTCATTCGACTGAATATGAACATTTATATTAGATAATTATGATTGCTGTTGATATAGCAGTTGGCAATTAATTGAAAATAAGACTCAATATGATTGAAAAACAATAATCTAAGAATAAGACAATGTGTACTACAATGGATTAATAATGTTTTTTTAATTGATTACTCTTAGATTATTAGTAAATTAATTAATAATTTGGATTTAGTTAAATATGGCATATCTAAAGGAGGGATTGAGAATATGTTAGAAGATGAGAAACACTGGGACAATTTGTACTACAATGGAGTCAGGATAGATGTACAATGCCCAGCCGTACAGCAAATTGTACACCATTATTGATCCCCTTATTAAGGATTAATGCATGTATCTAAATTTAATATTAGCCCGCTAGAGACGGTTTGTCAGATTTAACCACTGAACTCAAATCCATTTAAATAAACAAAAACACACTGGATTTTCTTTTCTTTTCTTTTTTATGAGAAATACTACTCTTTACTTTTTCTCCTTTTTGCAGCAGAATGGCACGTTCTTTGTTTTCTCTGTTCTTTTTTTTTATTTTATTTTTTTTTTTTTCTTGTTTTATTCTCCTTCCCTGTTACACAGGTGACCGTGGGATCACTTTATATGTCTCTCCTGCGATGGCTCCTCTCAATGGTCTAATCTCTCTTTAAATTTATAATTTTAAAAAGTATAATTTTAAAATAACGATTTAAAAAAATAAATTTTAAAAACGTAATTAAAATCATAGTTTACCTTTAAAATTTTAATTTAACCTTTAAAATTGTGTATTTTCAAAAAAAGAAAATGTTATAGCATCAACCTGTATCCTTCTCTCATCCTTCTATTTTTTAAAATCACTATTGCATATATGATCTCCATGTGTGAACATACATGGGGACCACAGATCCAATAATGATTTTGAAAAATAGAAGGATGAGAGAAAAACAAATGTAACATTTTCCTTCAAAAAAACACCACATTGCCTGTTATGTGAAAACACAATTTTTTTTTTTTTTATTATGTTTTCAACTCGCCAATTTTTTAAAAAACAATCTCAACCGCATCCTAATGTGCTTTGCAATCATTCACGCCTCCAATGGCGGTCTTTCAATAGTTCAAGTCCTGTCGGTTGGAGTCTACATTTTCTATTGAGGCTTTCAAGTCTTTCTTACTTGTTTTAGCATATCATTCCTCAAGTAGATCTCTTGAGAATTTCATCCATTCGGCTTCTGCTCTTAACGACCTACACATGGTGGCTTTTTTCTTGGATTTGAGTCAAGAAATTATTTGATCAGATCGGTTTTTTATCTGCCTATTTTCAGCTATTCCCTTCAGTGTTGCATTGACTGGGCTTGTGTCTTTGTTGGGATCCTTACCACTCTCCGTTGGGTGACGGGATGACGTGATCGCCACAATCCTGTCACCAAAGCCCCATTGCCACTAACACATCTTCACCAACATCACGACGACACCGCAATCAATGTCACCTAAAGAGCAAATTATTGTATATTCAACTCCCCCATATTGACGTTTTCCAGGGCAATTTCAAATCATTAATCCAAAGCAATCAGGAAAGCTCTCCTAAAATTTCTGCAGACAACCTTATTTAAAATGTTTTTATACGAGTAACAGCAAGGACTGCAGAGACTATCTCCAATGCCGCACCTTCTCATCAGCACCGTGCCTTTTCACCAATTAACAAATATGGGTTCATTTGTTTTTTAGGATTAGTTCAGATTATACCAAGTCCTTGGTATCCAGAAGTGGAAAGTAAACAAACTCAAAAGAGTTCAAGTGGAAGCAAACAAGCTCAAAGCACATTAGTGGAGGTATAAAAAGCAAAGAATCTCTAAGGGCATAACTAAGGATACATGCCCCAATCCTAACAACAATGTACCAAGGTACATTGGGGAAAATTTCACCAACATGCATGCCAGTAGACTCTTGTCTATTATTTCTTAAACATAAATCACTACAACAATCAGAGAGAGAGAGAGAGAGAGGAAGAAGAAGAAGAGACTATCTGCACTCTAAATGTTTATGTTATTATCTACATGTAGGGAATAAGAAGAGAAAAAGAAAGCTAGTTATTTAACCAAAGAAAACTACAAGAAAAAAAGGGGATCAATTCATTCCAAGGACTTCAGAAGCCTAAATAATCCAGCTGCTTCCCTAATACGCGAGAATTCAATGCAGAAAGCTTGAACTTCAATGAAAAGATCTTTGACTGCAAGGATGACAAACCACTGAGAGAAATCGGCAAATGTAAACATGTTTCTTCTACACAATCTAGTTATTCAATGATATAAGCTTGTTTACATAAAAAGGCTCCCACCACGGCAAAACACGCAAAATTCCACATAGTTCACTCTAGTAAACAATGGTATATTCATACAGAAATAGTTCCACTAAAAACAGCAAAAAGAAATACAATAATTTATTCTATGGAAGAGTTCCTGATAAATTTATTTTCTCAAATATCCGTTATTTGATCACTGAGAACTTGCAGCAGAAGAAAAGAAAACTAAGAACATTTTCAGCCAAGTAAAACCTATCTTGCTAAAATTCTAGCTGTACTTTTTTTCCAAATAGTTTCTCGGCAAAAGGACCATTGGAATCTCTTCACTTACAGGGCTCCATTATATTTTTTTATGACCACTTCATTTAAGATTCTCTAATGACTATACCTAATGTCATCATCCAAAGTTACATCCCAAATCAGTAACTAGCCAGCTGTCAACATGCTTTTAATCTCCTTGAATTTGTCTATGCTTCTTTTTGATCCAAACTTACTTTCAATTCAAAGATGAAAACGGCAATATAACCAAGACATTGACATTGACATCACTATATATAAATTTTGGAATCTGCAATGTTCCTAACTAGTTTCTTTTCATCTCTGCATCTCATTCATCATTTTAAATACTATTTTTTAATGTGGAATAAGGCAATGATTACAGCCTCTGTACGCGCGTCCAGCCATTCAAGTTTGCATCGTGAATCATGCAAGACATCAAATCACCTCAAGACAAATAGTAATTCAATCTGAAAATAGAAGGGAACACTCACCATTGATGATATTATTTCGGATTAGGCTTTGTAGGAAAACACATACAAGTCTCACAAGCCTGTTCTGCATATATTTATCCTGGGGGAAAGAGAATGTTTAAAATTTTTAAATAGTACACATGTCAAAATCTATTAACTAATTCAAACATAAAAGGTTAAATTCCTATCCCCTTCCCGACTACCAAGATACAAGTTTAAAACAACAGAGAATTTAAAAGTGGAAAATGCTATTCTCATTCGATTTTCCCACAAAAACTTTTACTACATGACATGGCTATTCATATAAAGTGAATAGAGTTGCTTATATGGCATTGCCACATGTATCACTCATACCCACCATGCATTTGGAGTGTGCGAATGCTGGTGAGACCACAAATATACTCTCTTTGGTAGGTCTCAAAATATATAGTTCCAATGCACAGATGACATTCCATGCGACACTCCACATCATGGAGTAGAATAGTAAGCATAGATCCAGCATATAGTCATTCAATAAAAGCAAGACAACCATGAGAATTTGGGAAATAGTTGCTGCAGTGTTCAGGGAGAACAATAAATCCTTTCTTATTTGCATATCTAATTGAGCAACTTCAACAACCCCTCCCACAGTTAGACTAACATACTCCTCGTAACAATTATATTTTGAAGCCTCTGAAAGGAAAAAACCCTACCCTAACACTACTCTAGTCAAGCAGCCATTAGAAGCACGAGTACATGTTTCACGCTCAACCAGCCACCTTCCATGCTCTTAGTATAATTTGAAGTACCAGCATGAGGTAAAGTGAAATACCTTGATGTTCTCACAGGATGATATACAGTTAGTTATGTACAAGCGTATGAACTCAGAGGGAAGTTCAACTGTTGTTGTAAGCCTGTTAACAACTTCCATAGAGTGTAGACTCATGTCCATATTAACAAGCACTGTAAAATATCTGGACACACAGATTAAAATCAAGAAAGAAAACAAATCTTGTAATGTCAGCAAGTGCAACAGCACAGCAGAATAAAACAGAGTAAATCAATACACCAAGACATACTCTGCAATTTCAGGGGAATTTATCAATTTGGTGAGAACTTCAACTGCAATTAGTGGATTATTTTCCACCAGTTCCTGATATAGAAGGAAAAAAAAAAAAAAAAAAGAGGAATCAAATTGCCAGGCAGAACCACTCATACAAATCACCTGAATCAATTGTTTGATTGCATAAACACATACTGGTAGCTTTCTAGGTGTTACTCCACAATGATACACAAGCTTTGGGTCATTTGCAAACTCCACCAATACTTGCTGCACAATGAAAGGAGACACGCATAAACATATTTTTCTTCAAAATAATTGGTGTAACATAATGAAAAGAACACAAAGCCCACAAAATTGCTGATAGGAACACAAAAGTTTCTATCGATTGAAAATCAGAAATAAATGGAAAAAGGGATAAAATCGATCACTTCAAGAGGATTGAACCTCTAATTGATCACTTCGAAAGGATCATCCTCCAATTGCCTTAGGCAAAATTATGTTTCTTCTTTTCACTGAATTGCCATACGACATCTACACTGAATTTATAGAATAAAGCATGACTTATTTAGGTAAGAAAATCTAAGGTTTAGCATACTAGGAAATAGCCTATTAGGGAAATAAAATCAAAATATATTGGTACAGATTATTACGGAAATAAAAATATAGGGTCTCCTAACATTCCCCTACCCTTAAAAACAACCTTGCACTCAAGGTTAATTATTGAGGAAACATGTCTCCAATCCCATCTTCAATCCCATGGCGACACCATGCCCTTGTTAAGGGTAATGTCTCATGACTAGTGTGCATATAATCGAACCTTAGAATTTGGAGCAAGCACCTTTCTACAGTCATTTGACTTAGTAGAATCGATTCCCTTTCAATAAAGCTTTGCCAAACTTGATCATAAATGGCTTCTTCCTCAGATTGTAGAGACTATATCTCAACTAGTTCTTTATCCACTGTGTACCCTGCACTCACTAAGGATAACCATTCATTCTCCTTGGGACCTCATCCATCACCGGCTTCATGACCTCCTTGTTATTAGAACAATTATCATTATTAGAGACATCTAAAAATTATGATGAAATAAATTCCAACTCCAAAACTTTTACCTTTGTCACTACTAACTCACCTTGCATGGCAGGAGTTTTACAAGTTAGGGTAGAAAATGAGTTGTTTTTTCCCATTGTTGGTTGATCTACCACCTTGACTACTTGGCAGCTTTCCTCCCTGTGTTGCTCCTCTTCTCTCCTTGCAAGTGAAATAGCAACTATAATGGTTCAGGGTCGTTGAGCCTTAGACTTCTTGTCAGATTTCTAGTCAAAGTCCTTCAATAAATGTCTCTACTAACTATGCTTCGGACCAATTATGAGTTTGATCACATAACTGCTCAAAACAATTTATGTATTCCTCAATTGTCGATGTTTGCGGGATTTTGCTTGCTCTCTATCTATATTGTCATATGTTGAAGGACCAAATCAAACAAGGAGCCCTTCTACAAATTCCTTCTGGGCTGGCTCTCCACAGGACACTACCAACCAATCAAACTACTGTAATGCCTTCCCTTCAAGATTATCAATTGCTATCTCCACCTTCGATATTTCTGGTGTCTAGTGAAGTTGAAAATAATGTTCTGCTCGTGATACCCAGCCAGAGGAATCTCCACCATCCCAACGTGAAAACTCCACTTTTACATGTGAAACACTATATTCCTTCTCTCCTCGTGATCATACTTCTGGTGAAACTTGATGTCCAATTGACCTAGAACTCACTCCCTCCCCTCGACAATCTAGGGCTCAGTCGATGGATCATTCAATAGACTCTTCCATTAATCTATTCAATTGTTCAATAATCTTCGAAACAATTCTCAATTCCAGTGAAGCTTCTTCATGTGGAACGTTACTACTAGAAGCATTTCTTTCTTTTTTTCTCTTTTTTTTTTTAATTTTTTTTTTTTCTTAAAAGACTAGGGCTATTCCTGAAGTACAAAAAAACCAAGACAACAATTTACCTAGCTCCTGTTCCCAGCATACCCCAATATAATAACTAAACCAAAAAAAATGCTGCTCTTGGACAACTAATCTGTGTACAACTAATCTGTGTAGCCAACATGCTTCTTCTTCCTCCTTCAACGCACGATCGTCGGCTTCTGCTCACACCGCTCCACCATGTGGGGCTCCTTCCACGCTAGCACACAACACTGAACCACCTCGGGCCGACCTCGAACACCCCACAACACAAAGCCCACCACACGGTTCTCAGCACAACCCACTGTCAGCACAGTACACAATCCACTTTGCACGACAGTCACCAATGGCAAACACAGGCCGTCATGAACACCACCACTACACGACCATGAATCTCAACAAGGTCACCCA
Organism: Betula pendula; assembly: GCA_900184695.1. Classification (NCBI taxonomy): domain Eukaryota; kingdom Viridiplantae; phylum Streptophyta; class Magnoliopsida; order Fagales; family Betulaceae; genus Betula; species Betula pendula. The sequence continues at coordinate 55,579 of FXXK01002572.1, forward strand.
CAGACCTTCAGGCCGCACAGCAACACCGCACAACACCCACAGACCACTCACAAACTTTACACCACACGCAATCACCACTAACGGTGGCTCCACAGCCCACCAATGAATACACCACACCACAAGCTAGATCGGCCGGTCAAGCACTTGCACTGCCGGACTGCTACGTCGAGCAACACACAATCTGTCGTCACCCACTGAACATATTCATGCATAACAAGCACAGCGGCAACACCCCGTACAGACGGAAAAATGATAGGAGAAAAAGGAAAAATTAGGAAATCAAACGGCTCTGATACCAAAGGATAGAAACTCAGGTTTCTATCGATTGAAAATCAGAAAATAAAAAGAAAAATGGATAAATCAATCATTTCGAGAGGATCGAACCTCCAATTGATCACTTTGAGGGGATCAACCTCCAATCACCTTAGGCAAAATTATGTTCCTTCTTCACTGAATTGTCATACGGCATCTACACTAAATTTATGGAATAAAGCAAGACTTATTTGGGTAAAAAAAATCTAGGTTTTAACTTACGAGGGAATAGCCTATTAGGGAAATACAATCAAAATATGCTGATACAGCTTATTAAGGAAATACAAATCTAGGGTTTCCTAACAGTTGCATTTTGAAAAGAGACATAAAGTCTAACAAGACAGAATCTAATTATAACTTGAATTCACTAACTTCAAGCAAAATGTCAAGATCAAAAAGGAGCCATTTTATAGTTACTGATGGAATTATTGCACTTCTCACTCATTCTAATAGCAACTTTTCCATCATTTAAGCAGAATCCGAAACCCTTATTAGTAACTTTCTAAAATGTCAAAGGGACGAGTAATAAAGCCCCCTGCTTTTTTCGTCCCTCCAGTAATAACAGGCATAGCAAGAATAAGATGTATCCTAACTCATGCAAGTTGCACAAGACAACATTCTAATTCATGTGTGCATATAAGGAAAAATACTTAAAACCTATGAACTCTATACCATCAATTAATCCCAATTTGAGAGGGGTCCCACAATCTATATAGGAAAAATTCCCAAATTTTTAAAAAAGGTCAATTGAAGCTCCTAAGATTTGACACTTCCATGGTACAAATACATTTAATATGAGGGTAATGAAAGCAATTTTGGACTGATAATAATACCATAATAAATACACATCTGTGATAAGCACCTCTTGTTGCGGAGGCACAAGTGGTCCCTTCAGAGCTTTTGCAATTAAGTCCCTTACTGCTGCCCCTCTACTAGTATCAACACACATACCATAGTCCCATAAAAGTTCATGATTGTCATCAGGGTTGAGCCACACTAGCTGAAAAGGACTTTACAAGCATAAATCAAGTACACCAATAACTAAACAAATTAATCAAAAAATAAACTCTTCAATTCTTACTTCCCCTTCCTGTACTGGAAGCCTTGGTGGAAAAGGCCTGATCCATTGAGGACCTAATCCTTCAAGTGACAAATTCCGCAATAACCCAATCACTGTATCTTCTCTATCTCCAGATCCAAGTTTTGGTTTGGCTCCAGGTTGCAGGTCAAACCTAAAATATGACCGGTAATGTCAAATGCACAATGTGATATTGTTGAATACACAGGAACAAAAATTTTAATCGCCTGGGCTAACATCTGTGTGATAAAAGCTTCAAAGTTAAAACAACAATCAAAAGGAAAACGTAAAAGCCCCTCTATTGCTAAAGTTCGTACTCTGGTGAGTTTGCATCACAACCATTGGGTACATCAGGGTCTGGCAAAACACTTTTCACTGAACCATCCTTAAATGAGCAATTATATGGTTCTGAATGGATTTTATCACAATACTGCTGCTGTAACTGTTCACGTTTCGGATAATCCTGACAGTAGAAAAAAAAAAAGGAAATCAAGAAAAGATATAAAATTAATATAGAAGTCAGCTAATAGTGTCAAGATCCCTGCCTCAGTAATGGGGATCTCTTGCATAATAGCCTTGATTCGATTTTATTCATTAAAAGCTCAACTACATTTTTTTTTTTTTTGATAAGTAAAAAAGCTCAACTACATACATCCACCTGATACTATTGTATATATCTAACTTACATGCACTGAAGGGTCAAAACCTCTGGTGTAATCTGTAGCAGACTGTTTAAGAAACTGTAAAAAAGAGACCCACTTCAGAAAATCGTAATCATGGACAGAACCATCTTCCAATTCAAAAGGTCAAACTGCAGTAAAAACTAAGTACCGGAACATGTGCAAAGTGGCTTAAATCAAATATGAGCATAACTCTTAATAACATAATTTACTACAAAATTTAAACACCTTATACTAACAAAAACCTAGATGGATCCAACTCTGTTCTTTGGGGTTAAAAGATCTAAAACATGAAAGTTTAACAGACCATATCTGAGAACCAATATTTTAGATGTGTTGCATCCCATGTCATGTACAAATGGTACACATACTAACAAGTGTGTCGGACTAATAAAGAGAATCATATCCAAAGGCAGCCAAATTTCAATATGCTAATTTTCTTACCTCTTCATAAAACAAACATGTCAAGAGTTTCAGTAGCATGATGAACATGCTAAGCTAAACAGACACAGCTGTTAAGCATTCTTCAGCACTCCCAAGACTCGGCCAGATCTATTTCCGAGTATTGACATGTGAAAACATACAAATGTTCATGCAACACAGCTGGGGAATCCAGAATTCATAAGTAGGTGCTAAATTACACCCCTAAGGAGCCCAAACATCCAATAGGTACGGGCGACACACATAGCAATGAGCAAATATTCATTTGCATCATTTGCTCACATGTCAAACTGTCCCAAAGTTTGTTGAAGTTCACAAACACATATACTAATTAGCAAGTTTTTCACAGAACAACTAATTGACAAGACCATTCAACTATACAAAACAAAGGGCTAAACTGAGAAAGTAGAACCTCTTTGCCACTACTAGAGCCGTCAGAGCCTAGCAGCTGTAGAATAAACGCCCTCTCACACTTTTCAGCTTCATCATCAGATGCAGCCTGTATGCCAACGGTAGAACACACAGAAAAAAAATGATGATACAGTTATTTTATTAGCTTAATAAAGAAGCCCGCACTGTAGCCAGACCATACTGTAAATCAACAACAGGTAACATCAAAGGAGATCAAGGAAATTTATTAGATGTAGAGAGCTAAAAACCAACAGAATGACATCTGCTTAATTATGAGTCTATAATTGCTGACACAACCATCCAGATATGTTGAAAATTATTATTAAAAAACAAACTGTGAAGAAAATGATTTAATACCACAAGATTATTGAAAATCTTCATACTTTCATGCAAACAAGCTCAAAGCTGGGTGGCATTTCATCCCCATAAATTAGTTGTTTGGATGATTGATTTCTAGGAATCCATTGATAAAACAATCCTACATCAAGTTTATTTATGCTTAATTGAAGCGCAAGGTAAAGGAATAAGGAATAAGGCTGATTGATTTCTAGGAAAATTATTATTAAAGGAATATTGCTTATTTGAAGAAAATAAAGCCCCAAAGAGTATATCTTACAGATCTAGGAGTTTCAAATGTACTTTTCATCAAGAAAGCGAAACGAGGAAAACCTTGAGTAAGCTTGTTTCAGTAAATAATTTACCGTAACAAAATTGACTAGGATGCTTAAAAATTTGAACACCCTGTATAATAATGATCCCCTAAAATATGCATCAGCTAGAGAAACTAGTAACTGATTTCAGATTAGACACTTTTTTTTGGATGATTCACTAAAATATTACCAATTTTGGATTTCAAACTAACACAGTACTTTCCTTACATTTACAATAAAAGTTATAAAAGGGTTTGCAGAAGATTTCTGGGAGGCATAAGTCTGATGAAGAATCGTGAATGCAACCACACGTTGAGTTGAATAAAGCATCTTTTTGTCCTGCAATAATAAAACATCCAGTAGTCAGCAATTGATACGAAACGGAAAAATACATTTCACTCTCCTGTGGTTAGGCCATAAAAAGCAGAACCTCCTCAAAGTTTAGTTTGTAACACTTAACCCCTTTATCATGTTCAAGGTGTAGAAAAATATAAGCTACATGTTAACTCATAACTAATCAGAAAATGTCAGGTAAATGAATATTTGAACACCTTCCTTCATTCTAGCACTTGCTCATTCATAATCAAAAACTGAAACACATTAAACAATTCTTCTGTTTTCATTAAAGAAAGATAAAAAAAAAAAAATTTGATAGTATAGGTGAAGGCATAAAATTGATTTATGGCATGGCATAATGTGATTGGTTATAAACTAGATATGTAGATTTACTTTTTAGCTTAACAACAAGGAGGTTGTGTGTCACAACTTAAAACTTCACAGACATTTCATGTTTTATGGCCTAACCACATGGAGGTAAAATGTATTCTTCCCAAACACCAATAATTAAAACCCAAATAAAAAATGCAATCTAACTCATTCAAGTTATTAATAAACTCAGAACAATGAGGTAAAAAGGATAAGTTCTGAATCCCCAAAAAAGGAAGAACCTCTCCCGCACCCAATACACACACACACGCGATAAAGAATTAAAAAACAATACATTTTTGGTGAGTTATAAAAGCGTTGAGCAACTCCAGTGGGGATGCAACCCAAGATCGTGGGAGATGCACAAGAGTGACCAATTAATAATAAAACATGAACAAAGAACATCAAGAAAGTATAACAGGGACAAAAAAGTTCAGAGAAATGCAAAGCAACAAAAACAATAAAAGAAAAAATTGTATCTTAAGCAAAGAAGCAAAATGCATGACCAATATGTTACATGTCATTTCATCTCCATGCTCTTGTAAAGATTTAAGAGGAAAGATCTACAAAAGATTTAAAGTCTACATATTAAGATCAACTGAAAAATATGAACCTACTGATTCATACTGAAAACATATTTACTCTTTTTTTTGATGAATAAGAGAAAATATATTAAAGGCGCAAAAAAGGCGCAACCCTGGTACACAGGGAGTATACAAGGAACCCCCTAAGAAGGGGAAGAGAATGTACAAGAAAATCATTAAAGCTTAAAACGACAGGAGCTAAATAAGCAAAAGTCCAAAAATACAGAGAATGGAAAAAGAAGGACTTAAGCTCCTCAAACGATCTCTCTTTGTCTTCGAATGTGCGATCATTTCGCTCTTTCCATAAGCACCACAAGAGACAAGAGGGCACCATCTTCCACACAACTGCACCTCGGGAGCGACCTCCAGTCACCAGCAGGCAAACAAGTCAATCACTCTAAGAGGCATAACCCAAAGATAACCCAAATCGGCTAAAGATGGTGTTCCAAAGGGCATTGGCAACCTCACAATGAAGAAGAAGATGATCCACAGTTTCTTCATGTCTTTTGCACATACAACATCTGTTAATCACGATGACATGCCTTCTTCTAATATTGTCCAAAGTGAGGATCTTCCCTAGAGCTGCCGCCCAAGCAAAAAAAGCCACTTTCAAAGGGGCCTTGGTTCTCCAAATGCTCTTCCAAGGAAAAGGGAGAAACATTA
>FXXK01002573.1:9972-24647 GCA_900184695.1 Betula pendula
TGTTTATTAATATTCCATTTTGTTTTGATGCCATGACTTGTATAAAAATTTCATCCACCTTACTATATTCTTCATTGTTTTACATTTATGTCATCCATATATTGCGGGGCCTATTTGGACAACGACCACTTTTTTTAACCTCCTCTAGAACCCCCCCCCCTTTGTTTTTCAAGACACATGGAGGAGCAAGGGGCTGGGAATTTCTGGCAATTTGGCCTTCCGCTGGTTCAACTGTCTGGTTAATACGCGGAGTTTGCTCTTCTCCAATGAGTTTTGTGTATTATGAATTGCTGTAATCTCCATTTTAGGATGATATAATTTTGTTAGGATGCCAGTGACCTAATATTAATCTCTAGGTTGCTTTAAGTTGTACGCTGAGAACATTTGCAGCAGAGCTTTGGCGTGCTGGTGCTTTTATCTTATTATAGCAAAGCTAATACAAGTTCTGTCTATGTTAGATGCCTTTCCATCTTGTTACTCGCTGTGGACACTATTCTTGCGAAAGGAGATCGCATTGCCAGATTTCCTTTGTATAATATTTGCCAGTTTTCTTTAACGGTGAGATGAACTCTTTTGCTTTGGGTCATCAGATCTCTTGATTTAGGGTTGAATTGAAAAGTGTTTCTTGGTAAATATTCAATGTCAATGTTATTTACTGGCCATTTGTTTAAATAGTGAGAAATTATAAAGGGTCAAATGTTTCACAGGCTTTGTTTATGAGAAAGTACTTGATTCACACGACTTGCAGTTAACACCAAAGGTTGGGATCAATTGCTGTCTAAATCCTTACCATCTTGTATTCAATCTACCATCTGGGTGCCCCTTTGACTTATTATTGTGTGTTTCTGTGAGCTCCTCATTTGGATTTGGCTATCATGTGACTCCTTGGGAATGCTAACGCAGAACTCACTTGGCCTTTTAGTGCTTAACAAAATAACATTTTCTATCGTGAACTTATACACTTGAAAATGTATGCTGAATCAATGGAGAGGAAATATTTTGAAGTTATGTAAAATCAAGTTTTCCAACTAACATCTAGAACTTAATATTTCAAGATTCAGCAGATCAGGTTGGTTTTATTTTATGCCCAATATCTTGACCTAAGTTGTTACCTAGGTCATCATTGCCCAATGGAAATTGCTGCCACTTTATCCTTTCCTGCAACATCTATCTTATTTTCAATTTCACCTTTTGGCTAGAAAACGAACAGTCTAAATATATATATTTATATGTAGACGTTGAAGGAATGATATAATTCAACAAAATTCCTACCTATTTCTGAAAACGCAAATTTCATCATTCTAAAAATGTATCTATCACCATGCTAGCCATGGCATCAGCTGGTCAATTTGTTTTCTGGTAAAATGTGATTTTTTGAGCTTTTGCAAATCATTTATGATGTCTTGAAATATATTTTGTTTATACCATTTGGTTATGCTTTTTCTCCATATAAATCTTGGACAGTTGGTAATCAAGTTACATTTTTCTTTTGTGATAGTGATGATTATATTGCAACAGTTAAAAGTGATGCTATTACCATTTCCATATGTTCTAGTGTCAGTATAAGATTCAGAAGCTATTTTCAAGTATATTGGTGCTGTTTCTTCAACACCTTCCAACACAAGCCTGGACTCACCAAGAGCTTGAGATGGTGCTTTCTAGAGCATTATGTGGGCACAGTATGTTCAAAACTCCTCCAGCTTTTTCGCATTTTTTTATATGTCTTATTTTGTTCTTTAAAGAAAAATTGTTAATATTCTATATTTGTCTGTATGATTTTTTTTTTTCTCTTGAAGATCTTTCCTTTTTTTGTGCTGTTTAGTCTTTATAATTTGTTTTTTTCTCTTACACCAGTGGGGGAAATCCAGCCATGTTCTCATATGAAATTATGGCTTGTAATACTGTATTATTAAGGTCATTCTTTGTAGTTTTACTTTGACCAGAATGAACACTGAAAAAAATAAATAAATAATGAAATTACTTTCTTGTACAACAATTTTCAATTTTTTTGAATGTGAGTTGAGAGGAAATTCCAAGATAATGATTCGATACATTTTGGTTCACAATCTGATTATGGAGTATAGGTAATTCAAGAGCTCAGGTGTATATATATGAGTCAATTAATTTGGGTTTGCTTATTAAATATGAAAAAAGAAAAAAGAAGATTGCCAATCGTTTTGCTTATTAAATATAGAGCTCATGTGATATATACTTGTTTGTTTAAAACAAGCATTCTTTCATTTGAGAGTATTACTTATTTTAACACATCACAACCATATCTGACGAGTCTGTGTTGTGTATTATTATAGCATCAGGCCAGAGCAATAAAAACCCAAAACCGGCTTGCTTTTTGTGCTAAACCTCTACATAAAAATAGTTGACATAGTTTTTTTCTTCTTCGGTGGTCCAACCTCTTGCTAATCTAAAGAAATTTTGGGCATCGTTGTATCAAGAACAATTTTTAAATCCTTTAGCGTTTAGAAAAGAACCAAATATACTCTAACAAATCGTCATTGCGATCGAGGCTCGAAATTTCAATTTTATTTTGGGCCTTCATAATTTTCCATTTTTATTTCATAATTTTTCCATAAAATAAAAAAAAGGCCTCAAACATCCGAAATGATCTAGTATGTCTCCAAAATTATCAATTGGAAGCAATGTTCCTTGCCAAATGTATCAAAATTGCAATGTACCCATCTGCTCTAAAAGTGAAAAAAAAAAAAAACCTTCATAAAGTATAAAAATAATCGGCTAAATCAAAACACCCCCCCCCCCCCAATACGGGTTCTTACTTCTCGTATTGTAAGATTTTTTTTTTTTTTCAGAATACAGTTTGATTTCAAAATTTCAATCATTCCTATGTCTCCACCAGTTATAATATTCTAGTTTCTTTCTTAATCTATAATAGATGAAATGGTTTATTTCAATGAATCTAATCATCATAATTCCAATAAGTAACAAAACCTAATTTCAAATACTGGACAAGAAAGCATTTGAAGTAAAAATGAATCCAAATATAAAAACAATATGGCAACGAATATCCATCATAAATTTCTTCATTGGGCTTCTAAGTGCCGAACAGGAATTGAAACCAAAAGGGTAGCCACTGAATTATACTTTAAAAAAAAAAAAAAAAAAAATCAACTGAATAATACTGGAATATAATACTATATCTAAACCTTTTGGTATTGTCCAGTTTTCTTACATCAAATGGAGAATCAAGATAGCTACAAAGGTATTGACAAAGGCAAGGCCTAGAATGTCTGATTTATTCATAAAAGAATAACACTGCCAACCATATACCGGAAGGCTCCTCATACTTTACTCCATTGAGTCGTTGACAAATGCTTCAACAAAGCGACAATCGGAGGCCTGGCTAAGTCTATTGCCTCCATTGGCAGCAAAAAATGTAGCAAAGTACTGGAAGTTTTTCACACAAGATTGAGCAATTGCCTCTTTCGCTGAAACAATACAAGAAGCCAAAGTCAGATACTCAATATGAACAAACACAAAATCCATCAAACGCGATTATTCATGCAATGGAATCCATTTCAAAGTTGATATGCTCATGGAAAGTTTACGTTTCTTCATACCAATTAAAAGTTGCTTTTATGGGGAAGAAGTACTTCAATAAAGTAATATATACTTCTTTTATTTAGCTACTTAAAAGGTATGGGGAAACAAACACACCCTTGTGCTCATCCGTCAATTTGTTTATCTCAGATTTTTTTTGATCGGTAATACACCCATGCACCTAACAACATTGACCCATGACCTCATCATCTACCTTGTGTTTAATGTAAAGTGGGAGATACCATTTGGTCGAAAGGTCGTTGGTTTCATCTTAGGCAATTAAGTAATGTCAAAGAGCCTATGGCAATTTGAAAGGATTGAGGAGAGATCTGGAAAGGATCAGGAGAAGAGAAGGGGGAGACGATTGGAGTATTCTTAAAATGATACTAATATATAATTGGAAATTCCAGTAAGCTAGCCATATTGCCCTTCTACATTCTTTTGTAACTAAAGATTTGTCTAAACTTAGCGATGTAGGCCCCCACACTCTATTTTGATAAAAAACTAGGGATTGCTCTAAAAGTTTTCCATGGATTAGAGGCATGGATTAGAGGCTTATATATCCTTAGAAATATCAATTATGGTTTCCCATGCCAGCTTCATTTGCATCTATCCCTTCTACAAACGACATTGCCGTGAGAAATGTTTCTTCCCATAACTCCTACCTCATGTGGATTTTGCTTCATATAACAGGCAGAGAATACATATTTGTTTCCCTATATTAATGGAAGTATATTAGGAAAATCTCTAGCTGTGCTGTAGGAGCTCAAAAAATGATGAGGCAGAGTGCATAAAGACTTAAATTCCTTACATATATTCTGTTCGACTTCTTCAAGGAATTTCTCAGGCGGAATCAACGTATTCAGCACATTCCTTCTTACCATTGCCTGCTAGTTCTTTCTTTTTGCCAGCTTCTCAAGGTTTCTTATCAATATCATAAACGTTAACCTATCTGGGGCACAACCTGATGGCCTTCATCGATTCATATGCATCCATTGCCTTTTCTATCATACCCACTTGCATGTATGGTCCCATCATTTCAGCAAAAGCCCTGTATTGGGTTGTAAGCCTTCTTTCTTAGTTCAGAAAAGAGCTCTTAACCATTTCAATCAATTTGTTCTTCCCAACAATAGAATCATGTCACAGTATATGAGCAGATCTGGTTCATACCACTTCCTTGGCGCACAAATTGGAAGACCTAAAACCTGATTTATATTCAGATAAAAACAAATCCAAAGAATGGATATCAACTGATACAAAAAAAAAAGGGCAATCGAAGAACGTAAACAGTTAACAGTAGGCTAAGAACTTAGTCATACAGCTTTCTGATTGGGACCAGGCATCTTGGAAACTGGTAGACTGGCCAGTTGGACAAAGATACGACAAGGAACCAGCTAGTCCATTCCAAAAGCTAAAAGATAATTCCCTAAAGCAATAATTATTTAATTTGTGCAGCTGTTTGGCAAAACAATCAACCTGTTTACCTTGTCAAAGAAGTGGTCCGCTTGACAAGCCTAGAAAACTAGAAGATCCATTGGTTATCAAATATTGCTAAAGAAAATCAACACCACAAAATCCATTGAGATCATGCAACACGGGAGGGCACCTCAATCAAAAAGCTCACAGATTATTTCCCATTTTTTCTTATTCTTTTTTTAGAATCCTGAATAAAAGTTTTGCTAACAGATACATTTCTCTACTGACAAAAATACCAAGAATTGAATCTAATATGGATGAATGGAGTGGTAACCAAGAGGATCGTGACAGTGAATTATTCTTGAGTCAAAAGGCACAGCTCATGTTAGACCCTAAACAAAAACAATGCATTTTCTTCATGTGTGATTAGTTTCAAATAATTAAAGTTTTGCATTATTTACCCACATTGTAATTCTAACACAATCGAATACTTACGTAGATCCCAAAAGGAAAAAACAAGTGAGACCGAAGCAAATTAACATGACATTCACACAAGCCGAGTTTCTTAAATATTTGTTGTTCATAAAAAACAAAGTTCTAACCACGTTCTAAACATTCAGGAAATCAGTCATTCGAATGTTGACCATTTAACAATAATCCAAGAACTTTTTCCATCCAAAAATTTCATTAGGGGCTCCATTATCCAATTATACTTGTCAAATAATGCATATTTTTAGTGTTAAACAATTCATCATACTCTGCATAACACTCCAGACCATAAAAGAAGACGCGAAACAAGAATTATGAGACAAATAAAAAGGCTAAAATTCCATCTACACAATATACATACGCTAGACACATACACATTCTTTTATTCTAAAACACGCAAAAAAACAAATGTACAGTTAACAAGGGGAGAAATATACCTGAAGGGCCAAGTCCAAATTGATTTTGTCTTGCACAGCTCAGCCAAGGGTGTCCACCAAGTCTGCCTTCAAGAGCCTGCAGAGTCTTGCCATTGAAAACCTCTTGTAATCTGGGTGCGGATGCTCTGGCTAGCTTCAAGGAATGACTGCTTGAATGCTTCGGAGGACAGCACCGCTTTTCCTCCACAGAGGCTTTCTGGGTCCGCCCCTTAGGCCACACGTCACCACTGAAAGAGCTGGTTATAGGTTTCGGGACGTTTTGGAGAAACAACCCACTCGAGGGAAGTAGGTATTTCAGGGACCCCATTACGACCAAGTTACCAAGAAACACAAAGAAACAAAGAGTATTTGAAGGCCCAACGGAGAATTTGAAAGGCTTGGTAGGGTTCACAAACAGTCCATGAAAGAAGAACTGGCGTTATTCATAAAAGTTGGACCGAAGAAACAGAGTTTGGTGAAAACCCCGATAGAAAGCAGAGAGGGAGCACTTAGGATAGTGGTAGATTATTAAAATGGGGAATTTTGAGGTTGAGTTCGGATGAGGAGTGAAAATGGATATTGGATAGGAAATTGCGTTTTAGATGTTCGACAAAAATGGGTCAATTACATACTTATTGCAAGCGTCGGATACGATTGAGGATTCGGATGACGCTTTGAGGCAAATATTTTATGCCTTACTGTTTTGTTTTTTTTAATGAATTATTGTTGATGTAAATTAATTGCGGTAAAGTTTTGTAAAAGATTGTTTGATTGTAATGGCTTGGCTAGAATGACGGGGTTCTGAAAATGTTGTATGTCATTTTATTTGGTACAAATTGTTATTAATGTGATTTGATATGGGAAATGCTATAATTGTTACGGAAGGTCCACGTCTTCATAATTATATAGAAGTAAGACCAGCTATTTTACATGACGTGCGAATTCCATAACTTAATTTATTTAATTAAATGAAATCGGGTTAGGATCGGTCTATATAGTTCTCTAATTGTAGTTTGTTGGAAAGTTCTTATACGAAGAAAACAAATATTCACATGGCCCCTCCCATTACTTGCAATGTCATTTGATGGAAGAACTCATTAAAGCTCCACAATCTTCTTTGCTAGTACAAACAATAAGGCTCCGTTTGTTTCAGGCGAAAAATTATTTTTCAGAAATAATTTTTCTTGTTTTCTGGTATTTGGTGTGGCGAAAAAATAAATACTTAACGGAAACCATTTTCAGTTTGATTGAAAAATCTTCTTTAATTTCCGTAAAATAGTTTCTCATTTTTAAAACTGTAAACCATTTTCTGAGGTGCGAGACCTGACCCAGGACATCGCCGGACCCGCCTCGGACATTGTCGGGACTTGCCGAGACATCGTCGGCACAGTTCGAGACATCACCGGAACCCACCCGGGGACATCGCTGGCGACATGGTCAGGACATCGCCCAAACTCGATCGGGACCTGCATCGGGACATCGCCTGGACCTGGTTGGGACCCGCCTGGGGACATCGCCAAGACCTCGTGTGAGAACAATGTCGAGAATCACCGGGACACCGCCCAAACATCGTTAGGACCGAGTCGGGACGGCCGCCTGGACCCAAGTGGGAAACGGTCGGGACCCACCCTAGACATCAATGGACCAATTGGAACACTATCGGGACTCGACCAGGACCCTGCAAGACCCGATTGAGCTCCATCCAGGAACCATCGGGGAATCGTCTGGGATCTAGTAGGAACATCGTTGGGGACACCGCCAGGACCTAATCGTAACCTAATCGGACCCTGCTTTGACTTGTTCGGGACACCCACCGGACTTGGTGTGATGGCCGTTAGGTTCGCGGCGGCCGGGACTCAAACCCAGCATTCCTCACCGGCCTTTACGATTCTCCATCAACTACATACTTTCGTACATAGCCCATTAGGTACCGTCTACGTGGGCCCTCATGGCATTACTCATATTGTCCGCTTTGGGCGTTAGCTTCGAGGCTTACATTTCCCTCACTGTTTTGCTCCATTTAGGAATAAATCCCACTGGTACGCGTCCCCATGGTTCGAACCTGGGACCCTTAAGTCCCATAATCCGCAACCATGAGTAACCTAATCGGGACCCCCATGGTTACTCATGGTTGCGGGATTATGGGACTTAAGGGTCCCAGGTTCAACCATGGGGGACGCGTACCAGCGGGATTTATTCCAAATGGAGCAAAAACCGTGAGGAATATCGTAAGCCTCGAAGCTAACGGCCCAAAGCGGACAATATGAGTATGCTTATGAGGCCCTCGTAGACAGGTACCTAATGGGCTATGTACGAAAGTATGTAGTTGATGGAGAATCGTTAAGGCTGGTGAGGATGCTGGGTTTGAGTCCCAGGCCGCCGCAAACCTAACGGGCCATCACACTTGGTCGCCAGCCTGGTCCCGTGGGGTCCCGAACAGGTTTCAACCAATAGTTCCAGCGAGGGTCTAACGGTGTTTTTTGGTTGTGGTTTGAGATTTTATTAAATATAATATATTAATAAATATATTAATATTTTAAGTTATGAATAAAAATAATTTTTATAGGTTAATATTGATTGATTGAAATATAAAAAATATTTATGATTTTTTGTACGCACAAACATCATAAAATGTTTTCGGCGAAAAACATTTTCTGAAAAGATGATTTTCTTGAAATCATTTTTGACATAAATTCATTTGATGCCCAAACAAACGGAGCCTAAATGGCTTATCTATGCTAATTCATACTCCAAACTGATAGAAAATATGAATGAAAAGTAAAATAAAATGTACTTGAAATATAAACAAACAACATTCATGTTGATCTTTGTTATGTTAGATATGAATTTGAAAATTACAAAGGATTAGACCAACAATGGATTTGGTTTCTAAAATATCTTGAACATAAAAGAATTTTTTAGAAATCAAGCTGCTTTTAACAACTAGGAGCTTAGATTTGCAATCCAAAAAACAGCGAAGCATGACTCTGTGCATAGGAAGAACAAGCCCAATCTAAGACCAACCCGATTAACAGAGCATTAGATCCATTAGTAGATCATTTACAGTCGCTTCTCTTTGATTATCTTTAAATTGAGGAAATAAAATATTTTTTACTTTCTATCTAATACAATCTACAATAGTTTCCCTTAAAAAAAAGTCACAATACCCATCCTAAACTACCATCAATTGACAATGTCTCCAAATTTTCATTGTGACAATCTCTCCGCACTACCGAATAATTGTCAATGTCCCTCCAATGCCAGTAAAAGATAAAAATGAACCTAAATTTTTTTCAATAAACAAAATAACCCTTATAAATTTGGGGGGGGGGGGGGGGGAAAGAAAAAAATAATTTTTTTCATTTTAATTTTTTTAAAAACGAAATCTTTATAATTTTCTTTTTTAATTTTAAATTTTGGCCAATTGGGTGGCAGAGTTTTTTTTTTTTTTTTTTTAAAAAAAATAATATATATTTTTTTATTTGTTTTTTTTATTTTATTTTTAGTTTTTTCTATAATTTTTTTAAATTTTATTAACGGTATTTCCGTCTTTGGGAGGACAATACAATTGTTTGGTAGTTTGGAGGAACACTGTCACAATTAAAAGTTTGGAAAGACATTGTCAATTAAATGGTAGTTTGAGGGGATACATAGACTTTCCCATTTCCCTATACTATTAAAATATTATTTCTTTAGAAAATATAAATTCCCTATCTACCCTCACATTTTTTACAAAATCTCAACACAATCCATGATGAAAGGCAAAAAGATGAGAGATGAAAGATAAACATTGTGTTAAAATAATGAATAGGAAAACTATAGGAAAGCTATAGTGCTACCTAGCATTGTAGCATTCTCAATGTTTAGGGAGCAATAGAGAAGTTGTTGCACGTGACTTTTTTTTTTTTTTTTTTTTTGTGATTTAGGGGAAGGTAAGAAGTTATAGGGAAGCTGCTATGAATGCTCTAAGGTCCAAACCGGAATAATCTTGACAACTTTGGTTATGTTTGGTACGCGGAATGACTATTCCTTGGAATAACCTTGGAATAACCTTTATTACAAACGAAATAAGTGGAATGGATTAGTCTTGAGATAGTCATTTTCATGGTCATAAGGGAATAGCTATTCTTTAAATTAAGAGAATATTTATTCATCTCCCTCAATTTAAGGAATAGCTATTCCTCTCCCTCAATTTAAGGTATAGCTATTCATCTCTCTCAATTTATGGAATAACTATTCCCTAATGGTTATAGGATGACTATTTCAAATATTAAAGTAATGTATACTTTAAGATCAATGTTATTTTATTTCACTTATTCTATTCCAAATAAAGGTTATTCTAAAAAATAGTCATTACGCGTACCAAACATATGATAAGTGCTGAATGTTATACATTCAAGCCCCTTAATTCACATATGTTAATCTCTTAGTTTCATTATAACATGATGTTTTGTGTTGTTTTTGTGTATTTCCCTTATTTTGTAGGTTTTGGAAGAAAATCACTCAATTCTATCAAATTCTGGACTCAGAAGACCTGTTGGAGAAAAGCTGAAGAAAATGGCTCAAGCCATATCCATATTTAGCTCGAGCCATATCTATATTTAGTTCGAGCCATATCCATACTTAGCTCGAGTCACTTTGCGCGCTGAAATGCTGAAGTCAACAGAACCCGATTTGGAAAGATCCTAAACCTACTCCAACTCGATTTTGGACTTCCTAGGGTGCACGAAATTGACTAGGGTTGNTTTTTTCCTATATTTACGGGAAGGAAATAAGTTATAGGGAAGCTGCTATAAATGCTCTAAGGTCCAAACCGGAATAATCTTGACAACTTAGGCTATGTTTGGTAGGTTATGTTTGGTACAAATGAAATATGTGGAATGGATTAGGCTTGGGATAACCATTTTCATGGTCATAAGGGAATAGTTATTCTTTATATTAAGAAAATATCCATTCATTTCCCTCAATTTAAGGAATAGCTATTCATCTCTCTCAATTTAAGGAATAGCTATTCATTTCTCTCAATTTAAGGAATAACTATTCCCTAATGGTTATAGGATGACTATTTCAAGTATTAAAGTATATGTATACTTTAAGATCAATGTTATTTTATTTTACTTATTCAATTCTTAATAAAAGTTATTTTAAAAAATAGCCATTACATATACCAAACATACCTTTAGTTACCACTGCTACTTGTTCATTCTCACGACTCTCGAGCCAAAGAAGTGCTTCTTCCTTTAGCACCATAAACATCAATCAAAGTTTGATAGGTAGAATATATTGGTGCAATTCCTTTAACATTCATTTCATCCCACAAACTCTCAACATGGCTCCACTTTGGCACTTTCCCAATAATCTTAAGCATAATGTTATAGTTCAGCACATTTAATTCATAACAACCCTTTATCTTGAACTCCTCAAAAATCTCAACGGCCCTCTCCCAACTCAAAATTATGTTCCTTTCCTTGTTAATAATCTGGTTTTCACATGGCCTCTAAGCCACATCCAAATCTTCAACCATATCTGACGCTTGCAATATCGGCGAAATAAATACATCCACCCTAATTGACCCATTTTGTCGAAGATCTATAATGCACTTTCTCCCCAATAATCTATTTTTCACTCCCTGCTCCGTACTCAACCTCAAAATTCCTCCTTTTCAAAATTCTACCACTATCCCAAGCGCTCCCTCTTTGTTTTCTGTATGAGGTTTTCACCAAACTCTGTTTCTTTCATAGACTGTTTGTGAACTCCACTAAGCCTTTTGAATTCTGGACATTTAAATACGAGATCTGTGTTTCTTGGTAATGAGCTCAACTTGGTCCAGTTGTAAAACTGAGACTCATATACTTGAGGAGGTCCTTGAGGATTTTAAAAGGATTCGAGCAAGAAAGCTTACCAGAGAGAATACATTCGAAGGTAGGCGGTGGCGTTGCATGGAGCGGAGGAACGGAGACGACGGCCGTGGTGTTCTCTTGAAAGAAAATGTTTTAAGATCTTTGGTCGATGAGTTTGGTTTCTCTCAAGAGTAATAATGTTGTGATCGGGTTAATAATCGCTAACCTTCTATATATAATGACGTCGTTTTGGTATAGGATTTCATATAAAAACGTAAAGAGAGGCCAAAAACACTAAAATAGGCCTAAAAGGCCCATACCTAAACAGCCATTACCGCGGTGCGGTTTAGGCATAAATAACTATTAACCGGCGCATACTTAAAACTGCTAATAGCCTAGAGGCAATAACACTAACCACCACTGCTTGTACAACCCTACATAATATATATAAACACACACACAAACACACACATTTACATGTATAAGTATGTATGTATTTATGTAGATAATATGATAGAAAATAACATAATTCATGGCATTATAATTGTCATACACAACATTTATTATAAATGTATAAGTTCCGCACACCGTATGATACTCAGCCTAGCAACAAACACTTCATAATTGAGTTTCTCTCCCTGATCCAACCATATACATTTCTTGGTTCCTTAGCTGCCATAGTGAAAGTGTATGTAAAGGCTTGACTATTGACTTCTTCTGAGAAAGAAATTCTTGAGACACGCATTTCATTGTAGGCCGGACTTTGTTTGGTGTGTAGCATGCAAATGCTATTGTAGCGACAAGAACATATATCTTGTGCAACCAGACACAATTGGGAGGTGGCAAACGTTGCTCCAATATTTCAGTAACATCATGTTTTTGAGAAGACGGATGATGATAATGAAGTCAGGAGTTCCTTTGGATGTCTTCCCAATAATATTTCCAGTGCCACAACTCCGAAGCTATAAACATCGCATTTTTCAGTAACTTTCATTGTGTAGCCAACTCTGCAGTATATATGAGAAAAAGAAAAAAGAAAAATCATAACTATAAAAATGTAAAAACTTTTTTTTCATTTTTTTTTCTTTTGTGTATTTCTCAATGCAAGAAGTTGGTCTAACTTGTCATTGTGCAATAAAATTCTATAGTGAAAGACTGAAAGTGGTGTTTGTGATCATGCATAATCGATTCAAATAGTAAATGACAAGGTAACCCAACATAGCACAAATATTTAGAAAGATATTTTGTTCTACATGCTAATTCTACCTTTTAGAATAATGCCAACACTAAATAGAATACAAGATAGAAATAAAGATATAATTTATAGTAAGAAAAAGAATAGTTCACCTGGGGCAATGTAACCGTAAAGTGAGCCAACTAACGTTTATTGGAGGAATCAGGATCAAGGAGCTTAGCTGTGCCAAAGTCAGAGACAAAAGCCTCTAGTTTATTGTTCAATAGAATATTGTTGCTTGTTATATCTCGATGAACAATTGCTGGAATGCATTCATGATGCATATAAGATAAAGCGTGGGCAGTGCCTTTGATGATGTTTACTCTCTTGCTCCAATCCAATTCCATAGCTTCAACATCGTTATTTAGGATACAAAATAGGCTTCCCCTTTCCATGTACTCATAAACCAAAAACATGCATCGCTTATGTAAACAGAACCCATGAAGTTTTATAATGTTTCGATGGCGGATCTCTGTTAACACTTTTACCTCGTTTTTGAAACTCATATAAAAAGTTGGGTTCTCAGCTTCCAACCTATGAAGTTTCTTCAAGGCAATCACTTTGCCACCAGGTAATTCTGCTTTGTAAACGCTTCCGTAACCACCGGTTCCAACACAATATTTTATATCAAAGTCCTCGGTTGCTTCAATGATGTCTTCATATGCAATATGTCCATCATAATTCCATATCGAGAACAAGTTCCCATTCTTTGTTTCTCTTGACTCAAATTGGGTCTTCTTGACCATGCGTCGACATAGGAGAAAACCCCCAAGAACTAAGAATCCAACGGAAATGGCAACGGGAATAACAATTTTCACTTTGGTTACAATTGATTTGTTCCTTGTTGGAGGGCAAGGAGGGAAACCATTGAAAGCACCGCACAAATACTTGTTGCCAATTAATGTGTCGGATGTATGATGCTTATCAAAATCTATTGGAATCGGGCCTGTCAAAGAATTGTATGACAAGTTGACTCTTTGAATAGAAACGTAACTATTGGGAATATTGCCGGTAAGATGATTGTAGCTGATATCCAAGCTCCATAAATTGTTTAAAGTCCCAAGTTCAAGAGGTGCTTCTCCACTGATAAAGTTATGACTAAGGTCAAGATATTTCAACGAATAAAGGTTGCCGATCTGAGTGGGGATATGACCAATGAGATTGTTATGATCGAGTGAGAGATTGGACAAACTCTTCAAGTTTCCTATTTCTACGGGGATGGAACCCTCAATTTGATTTTGACTAAGGGACAAATCTGTCAAATTAGTTAAATGACCTATAGTTGAAGGGATTTGACCATTGAGGTTGTTATTCCAGAGGGACAAGTAAATCAAATTCTTCATGTTTCCTATTTCTGGGGGAATGGAACCATCAATTTGATTGGAGCCAAGATACAAATCTGTCAAATTAGTTAAATGACCTATAGTTGAAGGGATTTGACCATTAAGGAGGTTATTGGAAAGGTCCAACAAAATCAAATTCTTCAAGCTTCCAATTTCTTCGGGGATGGAACCATTAATTTGATTGGAATAAAGATACAAAGCTTCCAAATTAGTTAAATGACCTATAGTTGAAGGGATTTGACCGTTGAGGTTGTTATTCCAGAGGGACAAGTAAATCAAATTCTTCAAGCTCCCTATTTCTACGGGGATGGAACCCTTAATTTGATTGGAAACAAGAGACAAAGCTTTCAAATTAGTTAAATTA
>FXXK01002574.1:0-21150 GCA_900184695.1 Betula pendula
AATCCCTAACAAGTAGTATTTAGGCAATTAATCATCTCCAGAAAGTAAAAAATAAAATATGAAGTGCTATTTGTTTTGCTGTTCGAACTGGCAACACATTCTTGGGGTCATTGATTAAGATTGATCTTTCCAAGGATCAGAGTGTATAAGGTTTTTGTACTTCTTTTTTTTCACTTCTCACAGTGTGTATATATTCTACAAATTGGTGGGTAGATTATGCATGCTGAACTGGAATCCAAAAAGATACGAGATTAAAGCACAAGCTGGAAAAACTCAAATACATAATTGTTAGAAGTAAATTTTATATTTTGAATAAACATCATTTCCATTTGTTGAAATGCAGAGGATGATGGCAGAGCAATTTGGCTGCTTCGGTTTTGAACATTCTGTGCCTGAATTCTGGCTGTAAATTCATTGTAGTGAATGTTATAGGCATCAAGAATTTCATTATATTCCTGAATGTCGCTGTTGTTAAAGTATTCTCAGGATCTTCAGATAGTATGGATGAACAAGAGCTAGCAAGAAGCAACTGATCTTGACCCATCCATCTTGTCAGCAGTGTTGATGAGATGATTATCATTTTTAACTGGAGGTGTCAAGAATGCCTCTCTTTCTTTGAGGATAAGTTTCTGTCCTCTTTAGTGCATGATCAGTACATCAATTTGGAATAACTTTGGATTAATTTTTGTGGAAAAGCTTCTCATTGCTTTTTTTTTATTATTATTTTTTTTTTCACACTTTTGTAATTTTTATTGTGCATCAATGCTGGATTAGGGCTGTTAGAATAATGTATTAGGGTTTGAGGGTATTATGGTCATTGTATTATTTCTCAAAGCCTATATAATAATATGTGTGAGGTAGGCTACGTACAACAATATAACGTGCCTCCTCTTTCTCACGTAACCCTAACAACATGGTATCAGAGCCTAGGGTTTAACCCCGTTATTTGATACTATACGTTCCTCATAGAATTCTCCTTCCTTTCCTCTTCATTTTTTTTTTCTCTCTTTTTCTCTTTCCCTGGTTCTGTCATTGTTCACAAACAACCTGGTTGGCTGAGATTACGGCTCTGGGCTTCACGCCCGTGTTAGGAGAGCACTGACGTCGACATTGTGAACTTGCCGACATGGTGCACTCCGACAGTGATTGGTTTGGTGTTGTCTCACGTTTTCCCTGAGTTAAAAGCATGCTTCAGGGACGTTGGTTGGTATCGTCGTGGTTGGTGGCGCCGTGGTTAGTGTTTTCGGCGCCTTCTGTGGTGGTTTGTGTCGTTTGAGGTGGCCGGCGACGACTCTGGTGGTGGAGTGAGGCTTCCGGTGCTCTGTCTTGTCGGTTCCGTGGTCGATTCCGTCTCGTCGGTGTGCTCGTCAGCGTTCTCTGTTGCTCCGGTCTTGGTCGCCGGCTGTCATCGTGGTCGCCGGCCAGGTCTGCGTGTCGCCGGCACCGTTGGTGAGTGGGTCTTGGTGGTCGTAGCTCCCTTCGTGTTCGTCGGCCCTGTCTGCATCTCCCCGGCGAGATTCCGGTGAACCGGCGCTGTCTGCATCTCACCGGCGAGATTCCGGTGCATTCTGGGGAGAAGACCCCTGTTTGGGTCCGGGTGCTCCCTGCCCTCTCTCCGGCACAGGGATATCCTAACCGGGAATAGGATATCCCGGGTTTTTTTTTTGGGCCAGATACTCTACAGCCCAGATCTGCATCGGGCCGGGCCACTCAAACCCGCACGGGTCAGCCCAGTCCACTCGGTTCAGTTCAGCCCACTCAGTGTTCCGGGTCAACCCGACCCGCGTTCTAACTCGACCCGGATCAGTTCTACCCGGTTCGACCCAATCGGTTCAGTTTCCGGTTCACCCAGTTCTAGACCCGGTTCAGTCCATTTCGGACCGGTTCAGCTCGTTTCAGGTCCGGTTCAGGCCATTTCAGATCCGGTTCAGGCCATTTCAGACCCGGTTCAGGCCTTTTCAGACCCGGTTCATCTTCTCTCAGGCCGGTTCAGTGCCGGTTCAGGTCATTTTAACCTGGTTCATCCCGGTTCAATCCAGTTTTAGGCCGGTTCAGCACACTTCAGGCCTAGTTCAGCCCGTTTCCACTTGGTCCACGTTTATTTGTGCCGGTTTTTATCCCTTTTACACACTTTATTGATTGTGTTGTTGTCTGTTTGGGCTTTCCAATTATTGTTGATACACTTTGTGGTAGATTCGACTCAGCATGACTACTACTAAATCAGATTTACACACTTCGGGTGGTCGTGGTTTTCGCGGTGAACGTGATTCTCGAGGCGGTGGCCGTCCTCGCAGTCGTGGGCCTCGCACATGCACTCATTGTGGTCGAAGCAATCATTTTGTGGACTCTTGTTGGGATTTACATGGCACACCATCTGGGTTTGCCCATCAGGTTGTTTCTCCAGCAGATTCTCTAGCCCCCTTTGGACCACCTGCTCCATCAAGCCTCCCTTTGGAGTGTATTTGATCTCTATTTCAAAAGATGAGTATGCTCAGTACTTAGCCTATAAGCGGGCCTCTTCCTCTTCCACTGCTACTCTTGCTCAGTCAGGTACTGCATCTCACTGTCTTTTATCCTCCACTAGCGACCATGGGTTATCGATTTGGTGCAAATGAACACATGACTGGTTCGTCTACTTTCCTTTTCTAATTATCATTCTGTTGATACACCTCGGAGTGTCACCCTTGCTAATGGTTCCCTCTCCCAAGTAGCCGGCTCAGGCACTACCCATTGAGTCCGACTTGAGTTGTTGTCTGTTTTACATGTTCCTGGTTTTCCCTTTAATTTGTTTATCCATCAGTAAAATTACCAAAGCCCTTAATTGTTCAGTTAGTTTTTAACCATCTTTTGTGCATCTTTCAGGATCTCAAGACGAAGGATGATTGGTATGGGGCATGAAGTTGGTGGATTTATATTATCTGGACCTCCGCACTCCCTGCCCTCTCGCGTTTGCAGTCGTCGGCCTCCGCTCTTCAATGGACTTGTCGTCTTGGTCATCCTTCCTTCCTAACGTTGAAGCATCAAGTCCCGAGTCTTCGTCCTGAAGTATCTATCTCTTGCGAAGCTTGTCAGCTTAGTAAGACCATCGTGTCTCTTCAAGTCTAGAGTTGTCGTAGGTTTCCAGTCCTTTTGAGTTGATTCATTCTGATGTATGGGTCCCATTATATATCGGCATCCAATAAATTCCATTAATTTTGTGCCTTTGTGGATGATTTTTCCCGTATGACATGTTTATTTTTAATGAAAATCGTACTGGCTCTTCTCTATTTTACAATTTCCGCAATATGGTTAAAACTCATTTGCTCGAAAATCCGTTTCTTTGCGTGTCGATAATGCCAAAGATAACATCTGTTCCTTTTTACCCTCTTTTTGTCGATAAGGTGATGTCTCATCAAACTCTTGTGCTCACACTCCACAACAAATGGTGTGGCCGACGCAAGATCGTCATTTATTGGATGTTATCGTTGTCTCTTGTCTCATCTGCATGTCCCCAAACAATTTTTGGAGTGATGCTGTTTCACTGCTTGTTATCTCATTAATAGGATGCCCTCCACGGTTTAATGGTGTCTCTCCTCATTCATTTTTATCCCTCTTCATCCCGTATCTGCACTTGCCACTTAAGGTCTTTGGGTGTGTTTGCTATGTCCATAATTTAGGTCCCGGTTTTGATAAACTTGACCCTCGTGCTACTAAGTGTGTCTTTCTTGGATATTCCTCCACTCAGAAAGGATATCGTTGCTATAGTCCTGTTCTTCGACGCTACTTCACTAGTGCCGATGTCACCTTTGTTGAGTCTCTCTCCTATTTTCCTGCTACTACTTCTTTAGGTGACTCTTCTCTAGCACCTGATGTTGCATCTATTCCGCTGCCAGTTCCATTTCTCTCTGAGCCTGTCTCTGCTCCTCCTGTCTTGTCGCCACCACGCTCGCTTGCCCCACTCCAGGTTTATACGCGTCGACCGCACCCATCAGCTCCTGCTCCTCCACCATCATCCTCACCGTCTCCAGATCTAGTGTTTCCCCCTACATCAGACTCCTTGCCCATTGCCCTACGGAAAGGTACACGTTCTTGCACTACTCACCATCCTATCAGTCAGTTTGTATCTACTAGTTCTTTATCTCCTTCACTCTCTTGTTTTATTTCCCACCTCTCTAGTATTTCCATTCCAAAGACAGTGTATGATGCTTTATCTCACTCCGGTTGGAGGCAAGCTATGGAATTGGAAATGAGGGCCTTGCATCAAAATGGGACGTGGGAGCTTGTTCCCTTACCACCTCATAAGAAGACTGTTGGTTGCAAATGGGTCTTCACAGTGAAGTTTAATCCTGATGGTTCCGTTGAACGATTGAAAGCTCGGTTAGTTGCTAAGGGCTATACACAAACGTATGGTATTGACTATAATGAAACTTTCTCACCAGTTGCCAAAATTTCTTCTGTTCGTGTTCTTATTTCTTTGGCTGCTAATCTGGATTGGCCCTTGTTTCAATTGGATGTCAAAAATGCCTTTTTACATGGGGATTTGCATGAAGAAGTTTATATGGAGCAACCACCTGGGTTTGTTGCTCAGGGGGAGTCTCAGGGCAGTGTTTGTAAGTTGAAAAAGGCATTGTATGGTCTCAAGCAATCACCGAGGGCATGGTTTGGAAAATTCTCTGAAGCGGTATTGAAGTTTGGTCTTCAGAGATGTTAGACGGATCATTCAGTATTTCACTTACACACTAGTGCAGGCTATATCTTTCTTGTGGTATATGTAGATGATATCGTTATTACTGAAGATGATTCAGGAGGCATTGCCCGTTAAAACAGTTCCTACACAAGCAGTTTCATACAAAGGATTTGGGCAAACTTCGATATTCTCCCTAGGTATTGAAGTTGCTAGATCTCGAACAAGGTATCAACTTATCTCAGGAGAAGTATGCACTTGATTTATTAGAAGAGACAGGTCTCCTTGGGTTCTCGACAAAGTTGATGCCTCCGATGGATCCAAATAAGAATTATTGAAGATGAAGGTGAATTATTTGAAGATCCTGGCAGGTACCGCGTCTAGTTGGGAAGTTGAACTATCTCACTATCACCAGCCGCCAGATATCTCATATGCAGTTAGTATTGTTAGTTTAGTTCTTGAGGCTCCTCGGGTTTCACATTGGAAGCTGTTACTCGGCATTCTTCGGTATTTGAAGAGAGCCCCTGGTCTAGAATACTATATAGACAAAATGACATCTTAAAGTCGAAGGTTTTACTGATGCAGATTGGGCAGGTTTCTCCTTCAGATAGACGGTCTACTACAGGTTATTGCACATTCTTCGGCGGTAATCTTGTCTCTTGAAGAGTAAGAAACAAACAGTAGTGGCACGATCTAGTGCTGAAGCAGAGTACAGGCAATGGCTCATACTGCTACTGAGTTGACTTGGTTACAACATTTTCTTCAAGAGATTGGATTCGCAGCTCCTACTCCTATTCCGTTATTTTGTGATAATCAGGCTGCTTTACCATATTGCATCTAATCCAGTTTTTCATGAAAGGACTAAGCATATTGAGGTTGATTGTCATTTTGTCAGAGATAAGATACTCAATGGAGATATATCTACAGCATTCGTGAAGTCTGGAGACCAGTTAGCTGATGTGTTTACAAAAGCTTTATGTCGGAACCAGTTAGAGTTTATTTGTAACAAGCTGGGTTTATATGATATATAGTCTCCAGCTTGAGGGGGAGTGTTAGAATAATGTTATTAGGGTTTGAGGTATTATGGTCATTGTATTATTTCTCAAAGCCTATATAATAATATGTGTGAGGTAGGCTACGTACAACAATATAACGTGCCTCCCTCTTTCTCACGTAACCCTAACAACAAGGGCTAAATCTGTTGCATTGATTTCCCTTTCATTTATTGGTGTTTTATGTTTGGATGAAAAATCATGGGAGCCAAAATTTTGGCATGAAGTTCCAAAACTTAACTCCTTAAGAACTAGTGCCCTGCAAACTTTATCATCTAGAAGAAAGAAAAGATGGATGCTGCTTCATTATCAGATGATGTTTTTAGCTGTACAAAGTTATTGAAAATTTTCATCCCCTGATAAAAGAAACTATCTGCTTATATGTCTATACCAAGCATTGATTGTAAGTAAAGCATCATGTAATCTTGGGTTCAGCTAATCTTGTTGCTAATTTGAGATTGCTAGTTTCTGGTAACATTTAGTATGTCTTTATTAATGGTTGAAAATGTTAGTCATTAAATCCTTATACAGGGATCTCCAACTTTCCCTCCCTCCCTTCCCCTTTGCAATATATTGACCTTGTCGGGACCAAGTGGGGTCTTGGCGGGGTCACAAATCCTGACGGGGTCCCAACTAAGTCCTGGCAGGGTCTCAGCGAGGTCCTAGCGAGTCCCAACCGAGTTCCAACAATTGTCTAGCGGGGTTTAGTGGTGTTTTGGTTGTGGTCCAGCGATTTGAGAATGAAAAGTTTAAACTCGAAAAATGGTTTACAATTTTAAAAAATGGAAACAATTTTACGAAAATTAAAGAAACTTTTTTGCTCAAATTGAAAAATTTGTCCGTTGACTATTATTTTTCGTCTCACCAAAAACCGGAAAATATGAAAAATATTTTCTTAAAATCATTTTACGCCGAAACAGACGGAGCCGTGTAAAATGATTGCATCCCTAAAAGACAGGCTTTCTCATTCTTCATGCTAGCATCTTGGTAGTAAGAATTGGTAAATCTCAAGTCATGATTCTCTTGGCTATTAAGCCTTTACTTTAGATCACTCTTTGAGGGTCAAGAGATAGTAGAAAATGTGGTGCCTGAGTATCATTTTAGATCAAATTCCATAAAGAATGAATGTGCACAGATTACCCTTAAGAAGAATTCAATCTTCCAAGTCATGCATAAGCAACAAGTTAAGTGCAAATGCCCCACTAAGGGTAGCTCTTAAATCAAAAATCTTAATTAAAGAAAGAAACTGTTTATCAACAAAGAAACGTTTTAGGCGAAGGAAGGAGCACCATTTGTTAAGATGACAAAAGTGCTTTACACCTCTTGTTATTTGACAACAACATTGATGAGTTGATTGGCAATTTCTAGCTGTTAATGAAATTTCTTTTTCTCAAATTGCAATAAATACTGCAAACATATTGAAAAGTAATTTTTTTTTTTTTAAAAAAATAATAATATATGACTTCAATGCACCAAGATCCACATCTGATTATGCATTCATAGAAAACAAAATTCTGGATCAACTTCTTAATTTGTCAAGAAGATCACCGTCAAAATATGATAACCAAAATTTTGATAACCCAGGATTTCCTTGCTTTCTAGTTATATAACCGTTTTGTAGGTATTTCTTTACATCATATATTTTGATGACCTGTTTTGCAAATTTTCTTGTAAGAGGTGGCACGATAAAGACATTCAATTTCCAAGTATTCAGATTGATTACAACATTTTGCAAACAATTTAGTATTACATGCCAAGATTAATGAAGACAGTGCCTCAAAATTCATATTACATACAAGAGGATAATTATGCAGTGAGCCTGACATGATATACTCGAGTACATTATGTAAACAGATGAATGGGCAAATATACTCAAAATAATGCAAATGAATACCCCAGAAAGCTTAAATCCAAAACCTAAGCGTCTTTTGCAGTTCTTCTCTACAATTATATATGTTTGTAGCCATCCACCTCTGATCCCATTTCTTAAGAAAGAAAATTTCAAATTTGTGTCGAGTGAAGCATTCCTCAACACAGTTTTAGCCGCTCGCCAAGATCTCGTGAATGGCATCACTGTCAGTCTCGTCCTTAGATCTGACACCTAGTTTAATTGCAACTTCCTTTAGACCATCAATTCCAAAAGCTATGTGCACAAGAACCCTCACATT
Source organism: Betula pendula (assembly GCA_900184695.1). NCBI lineage: Eukaryota > Viridiplantae > Streptophyta > Magnoliopsida > Fagales > Betulaceae > Betula > Betula pendula. Next base: position 7,884 of record FXXK01002574.1, read on the forward strand.
GCCTATATAAAGGAAAAAGGTATACAACTTTTTCCTTCTTAAGGGAGCAGACTTACACCCCCAAAGGACTGCAAGAGAAATATAAAGGGAAGTGGTATTCATCTTCAACACCATCCTCCTTCGCCTCACCAGTTGTTGTATCAACCAACCTGGGAGAATCACCAAATATGCAAGATATGAAAACAGAGTAGTATATTTTGATGATCGACATAAGCTTCTTGTATCCCTTCTTTCAAACATGCTATGAATTTTTTGTACCTCTTTAACAGTGAACCTCAACATGTTTGAAAATTTTCCCACAGCTAGGACTACTTCTGGTTTCTCAAATGCCCCAAAGATCTATCCAGGTGTATCATAAGGGAGAGATTTGAGAGGCTTTGTTACCACTTGAGAGAATTCCTCTGCTTCTGAAGCAGACACGATAACAGTGACCTGGCAGGAAGCAGAAACAATTATAAAGGATTCCCAAGTACGATTGCTAACATGAAGTTCTGCTTTCAATAAGATAGTCATTACTTGTTCTAGGAATTGCTCTGGAAATTGTATTGGTGCAGTTGTATTGGAACACAACATGCCTATCAAAAATATGCTTAACAACATTCACCTAGTATTCTGTTCCTGCTTCAATCAGCTCCTCAAGACTGGGGAAAAAAAATAACACATATAATTCCCAATCAGACACTCTAACATACATCATAAAGCAATGATAAAAGAAATCTGGTCGTGGTACCTTGAAAAGCTTCCGTAAGTTTACAAACTCAGGAATAGCAGAAAGCAACTTTTCATACGCAAAATTCTTTTAATTGAAAAAAGGTTGATGCCAGAGCAGTTGGTGGAGCACCCATCCCTATTGGCTTTCTTCTCTACTAGTGGCTGAGACTTAATCTTCTTGGGTACAGAGTTAACGTCAAAAGGTTCTTCTGTATCCATATAATTAAACATATAAAATGATTGCCCTTCAAGCACAAAAGCAAAATTCTATGGTATAATAGGACCTTTCAGGGTAGTTTCAACTTTAACCCATATTTCAAGGAACACATTTCCATACAACCCAAATTCTTTTAAACCATTAGGAATGACTCCATATAACAAATAAGAAAGCATTATATCGAAGAAACTTCTAAGATCAACAGGACTTATTCACAAAGCTTAGTCATTTTCATTTCTCCTAAAGCAAGGCAGCACCAATAAAATAAATCTATTTAACTAAATAAGGGCTTGAAGAAGTCCCACTTAAACAGAACCTTTTCATCTCATTTTGGAAGGAAGATAAAGTGGAATAAAACTAACACTTGGTCAGTATTTTATTTGCACTCAAAGAAAGAAGAAAGAAAAAACAAAAAACAAAAGAAAACGTTGAGGATTAAAAAGGAAGTAATATTGAAATCTGACCTGCATTTTCCAATCAACACATAATGATACCATCTAAGAACAAGCTGCAGTTTCTCATCTCAAATTTTGATTATTGGAGGTATTAGAAACTGTACTCACTTCCAATTGGTGCAATGACGGCTGGATATTAAGTAGATAAATCAAGTCAGCCACTTTAACAGAGATCATAGAGTAGCCACAAGAGGTTTGAGGTGTGTGACAAAGCTAATTCAATATGTCAACCAGGCGCATCAGTCTAAGGCACAACAAACATTTGGGAACAATTGTTGCGCATATTGGCCAACCTCAATCTGTACTCGACAGTTGAGACCAAGGCCTTTCCTATATCATTGCACAATATCATAGCCCCATCTGGTATGCTCAAATTACATTGAAAATCTGCAAAATAGTAAAATTCATGAAACTTAAAGTTCTCATTAGGAATTGCACGTTATAGTTTGCTAGTGTTGATATTTATGTTCATGTATTTGGGCTTGGAAAATACATATAAAAGGGAGTTTAATTGCGAAGATAATAAAGATAGAAGAAAAGATAATGAACTCATCCTTGTAACAGAAAGGGCACAAAACTAAAGCAAAAAAAAAAAAGGAGAGCAGCATTTTGAACCAAGGGAAAGAGACAGTACATAGTTTCCTAAGAAATATTCAGATATATCATTGTATTTAAAATATTGCAAGAAAACTAACAGCAAAACAGAGGAAGCACCATTGGGAAAAGACCTACATTGTTTAATGGGCAGATAATGTCAACCCCTAACACCCAGTTGCAGTTTCTCATCACAAAAATCTGATAATTGAAGGCATCAAAAACTGCAACTAGCATCAGTTGGCGCAGTGCAAGCTGGATGGTTGGCACCCTGCCGTTGTTGTCACCAAAAATATCAGCAATCTTAACAGGGATCATGCAGTAGCCACAAAAAGTCCTGTGCTTCCAATGATTACCTTTTCCCACATAGCATCTATCAGAAGAAAAGGTGCTGATTGGTAATTCAAAGCCTAAACTTCAGCAAATCTAAAAGTTCTAAAATTTCAGGTGATCTTGATTTTGCACCACAGAACAAGTTCAACAGGTCGCCACTAGAGTCTCAGTACCTATTCAAAAGAAAATAACTGAAATGTACGAATCAAAAAATAAATAACAACGCATTTATAGTAGATTAAAACAGAAAATCTACACACATGTATATCATATGATGTGAGGAGTGGCGCATCAGATTCTATATGCAAGCCTCTGCTTTGGGAATTCATAACCAAGCTCTTCCATCTCCTATATTCTGTCAATTAAATATTTTCCATACAATTAACCAATCAAACGAAAAACAATTAGACAGAGATAAAACAAAGATAAACTTAGAAGAGAGAGAAAACGTTAGAAAAAGGCAGGTACCTAAGTGGGGATTCCAACTAGAATTTTAGTTTATTCAATCAATTAATCATCCATCATTATTAGACTGGGCTGATCCATAGAATAGATCCATTATTCTTTCAGAGATGTCAGTCGTTGAAACCCCTTCTTGTCCAAAGATTTCATATTTGGAAAATTAGAGATTTGAAGAACGGTGAATGGTGATTCGGTGAATTAATGAAGTAATGGAAGAACTTCGAAGTAGTTAAGCACTCTGTTTCATAAAAATAAACAATAATTAGCCCATAATCCAATTGGAAGCTGCAATGGTCCCTGACATGCACACAAGTGTCAATAGCAAATTTCACACTTTCACTTGCATAGCAATCTATGCAGATCTGATCTGGCCTGTGCCTACTCAAACTAAATCAGATTGATATAAATGTTACAATTTTCAATAAAAAAAATCCTACAATTTTATTAAAAAGAATAACAATTCATGGGCTTGAATCTCACGAATATAAAAGAGACCTAGTTTGTGAAAATCTGAACCAAGAATTAGGTATTTGAAGGAAATTCATGGATCACAGACCACATATTCTATGTGTCCGTCTTTGCTTTTTGTACTCGTAATCTGAGTGCGTCAATCTTCTAAATTCTGTTGATTTAAAATTTTCAATACAATTAATATTAGAAAACCCCAAATTAGGCAGTGATAAAAGAAAGAGAAATTTATAGACAAAGAAAATACTAGAAAATCATATATATGAAAGAATTGAGAAAGTTATTAGAAGAAGCAAGAGGATCATATTTATAATTAGCTTATCGAAAAGAGCATTTACCTAAGTGCAAATTAAAGCTGAATATGCAGGTATTATAACAGAAAATGGGACTCTTACGAGGCTGTTACCTCTTCCAATATATTCACCATCAATCAGTATGTGATTGACATCAGGAATCTTTCGCCCTTCTTTTCCTTTCTTGCTTCTTCAATAAAATGTATTTGTTGATCCATATAGAAGAAAGGGATGTACACAACCCTTCTTCTTAAGAGGAAAATCCCCGATGGGAAGGAGACTGGTTACTGGAAATGGAAGGTGACCCTGCAAAAGAACCCACAAGGAATTGAGGAAAGACAGTGAAATGGAGATATATAGAAGCACAAATCACCGAAACAAACCTTTTGATTGTTTTGAAATAGAAATATGTATAGCATGTGGCTACAATAACTAAATCAGATCTATACATATGTTGCAATTTTCCAATTAAAAAAAATCCGATACTTTTTCAAAATAAAAGAAATTAATGGGCTTGAATTTCGCCAATATAAAAGAGACCCAATTTGAGAAAAATTGAACCCAATATTTAGAAAATGGATTAATTAGCTAACCTTCATGCGTTCATGCCTCGCAGGATCATAGATTCTATTTGCTTCTTGTAATTGTGACCCAAGCTCTTTGATCTTCTGCTAGTTTTAAAAAAACTCCATGAAACTAATGAAACAAAAAGAAAAAAAATATAGACAGTGATGAAACGAAACAAAATTTTTGAGACAAAGAAAATATCTTATATTAGAAATCCATATATCTTAAAGAATATAGGAAAGTCATTAAGAGAAGAAAGCGAATCATATTTATAATTAGCTTATCGAAAAGAGCAATTACCTAAGTGCAAAACCTGAATATGTTGTTGCCGCCTTTGAGATGATGTGCAGGTATTATATCAGAAAATGGGACTCTTGCGAGGCTTTTGGCTCATCCAATATATTCTTTATCATCAATCAATATGTGATCGACGTCAGGAATCTTTCGCCGTTCTTTTCCTTTCTTGCTTTGCCACCGTTTCCTCAACAAAGGGCAGCTTATGACCTCTATTGTAGAAAGGGAGGTAGGCAACCCCTCTTCTGGTATGTTCTCGAGCTTAGGACAGTCTTCGATCCACAATTGTTGAAGAGAGGTGAGGTGTTGCAGCCCTCTCTTGTCCAAAGATTTCATATTTGGAAATCCATAGATACGAAGTTTAATCAGACAAGAAGGCAGCAACCCTGGCTCTGGAAAGGACTCCACGTCAGATTCGCCATCGACTAACAAAGATTTAACAGATGGGAGTTTCTGCAAACCCCATCCCGCCTGTCTGCCAAAGAGTTTGGCCTGAATCGCAATATATTTAACATTGGAAGGCAAGCCCCCTTCGGGAAACGACTCAACTCTTGGACAATCAATTATCCCAAAATATTGAAGAGAAGGCAGGAGTATATGCATCTTGTCCGGTAGTGACCTCAGACTTCCACAGTTATAAACCAAAAATGATAAAAGGCCGGGGGCACGAATTCCTCCTTTTGGAAAAGATACAAAATTGGCGCAATTGGAGATCCTAATATTCTTGGTAACTAAATCACGTCCATGTTGTTCTGAAACTGTACAAGATTCCAGATTCTTACACCAAAAGATATCGATACAATGAAGCTTTGGGAATAAATCTAATGGAAATGACTTGAGGGAATCACAACCGTACAAGCGCAATATTTCAAGGGATGAAAAGTCTAAGTGTGTTGGGAGCTCGAACTTCATACATTCCCTGATTTTCAACCCTTGAAGACAGTTGTTGGAGGCCACCATTCCGTTGGAAAGGGACTCTAGTGCGTCAAATCCTTTGATTAAGAGCTTTTGCAATTTTGTTGGCAATCCCTTTAACAGGACCTCATTACATTCTCTTAGCTCCAATTCACGTATAGCAGGAGCCCTTGGGAGTGAAGCCACCAGCTGTGGACAATTATGAATATCTAGTTTGGCTAAAGAAGGAAGATGGACGGGCATCCCTTCAATTAACTTAGGGCAATCAATAATATAAAGCTCTTCGAGTCGAGGAAAAGCTCTAACTTCACTTTCAACACCAAAAGAAGACCATTCCTCCCAATTTAACATTTGCTCGAACCTTAAAACTTTTAGAGCTCCAAATGGTTTAACTATTGAAGGATCGTTGCCATAAAACTCACGAACCAGTTTAACAACTCCTTCAAACCCAACAACAGAGAGGTCCTGCAAAGAGGGTAGCTGTCCAAGTGGTGGCAAATTAGGACAATGTTTACAGTTTTTTAGGTGAAGGGACACTATTTTAGAGAATGAATGATGTCCAACCCAATCTGGGAGACTTTCAGCGCCATAGTTGTTGATAGTGAGACTTTTCAAGTTATTATGAGGTTGAAGATTCTCAAGTACAGATTTTTGAGATTCTGAAATATTAGCATCCAATGCATTCCATTCCAACACCAAGTTGACAAGGTCCTCCCTATCTTTCAAGCATGCTTTTAGAGCATCTGTAGGAGATTCAACGTTTTGGAGCTCTAAAATAGAAAGCTTTCCTCGAAGATTTGCAAGTTTTCCCAACTCTTCAATGCAAGCCCCACTATCTTTGCTAATGATAAATTTAGTTAATGTTTGTAGACATTTCAGTCTACCCAATTGCATTGGCATCTCTTTTATGGCAGTTCCGCTAATATCAAGATGACGTAAGTTAGTGAGTTTCCACATATCTCTTGGTAATACACCAAGATCTTCACAACCTGATAAATTCAATGTTTGTAAATTGCACAACTTACATATAGAATCAGGCAACCTTTTAACTGTAGTGGAAGAAAGGTTCAGATAACGCAGATGCTTGATTTTGTCAATTGATTCAGGTAATTCAGTCATATTTTTATAGTGAGATAAAGAGAGTACCCGCAACCATCTTAGCTTTTGCAATAAATCAAGTGGTACTGTTTTAGTTAAGTAGAAGTAATTATGCGGTGGTGACAACTCCAATGCCAAGAATGTGTGCAATCGAGTCGCCTTGTAGAGAACTTGAAACTTCTTAAAGTTATCAAATCTTCTTCTGAAATACGTCAAATGACGAGTCTTGTTCACAATTTCTTTAGAATGGTCAACCTCCAATCTAAAGGTAAATTGTCCAGAAACAAATTTTGCCAAGTCGTTGATAAGATCATGCATTACAAAACCTGGTTTATCGTCACTTGATTGCTCGAACAACGATCTTGATGCCAGAGCAAGGAAGTAATCTTCACCAACCTCTTCCATTCTTTTGTTTCTAGTTTCTTTTAAGAAACCTTCTGCCATCCATAATAAGACTATTTCATCTTTTTTGAAAACATAATCTTTTGGAAATATTGAACAATAAGCAAAGCATCGTTTCATATGTGAAGAGAGATATTTATAGCTTAGCATTAGTGCTGGAAGAATATTGTTGGTCTCATCATCAATTGGCAAATCCCATAGTTCGCTCTTCAATATCTTTTCCCATTCATCAACATCTAGTTTATATCGCAAGAGACTCCCAATTGTCTTGACTGCTAAAGGTAGGCCTTTGCATTTCTCCACAATTTGTTTACCTATTACTTCTAGCACTTGCCGTGCATCAGAGGTACAATCATGGAATGCATGTCTTGCAAATAGCGACAAACAATCTTCTTCTGCTAATTTCTTTAGATGATGAGTTGGAACAGTGCGCATGATTGACGCAACACCTTCATTGCGCGTTGTTACAATGATCATACTTCCTTGTGCCCCAAAATTAAATGGATTGCTTAAGGCTTCCCAACTAGCATAGTTCTCATTCCATACATCATCTAAAACAAGTAGGAATTTCTTACCCATCAATTTCTCATGTAGCGTAACTTGAAGCAAATTTAGATCCTTCGTATCACAAGTTGACAAAGTCACTGCCTCTAAGACTGTTTTCGTTATCCTGAATACGTCAAACTCATCTGAAACACATACCCATGTCTTAAGGTCAAAATGCTTTTTCACCCTCTCGTCCTTGTATACAAGCTGAGCAAGTGTTGTCTTGCCAATTCCCCCCATGCCAACTATGGGAATCACAGACAGATTTTCATTGCCAGTTGCATCATCTGAGAGCAACAAACTTATTATTTTTTCCTTATCATCATTCCTACCAAAAATGCCAGATTCTTGGACCAAAGAAGTTGTGGGCAATCTTTTTGATGATTCCCCTCCAACACCTTCTCTCAAACCCATATACTCCTTTTGTTTTGCAAGAAATTCCAATCTTTCGTGTACATCTTTTATCTTTGGTTCTATCTTCTTGAAAAAAGAAGAAGTAGAGATTCGGGTTCGTACCTTACTTGTAGCAGTTTGAAATTCAGCATCCACATCGCCTCGCAAGGCTTTAGTAGCAATCTCATCCAAGATGTCGTCTGCATGATAGACAGCATCTTTCAGGTCATCGAGCCACTTTTTCACATCAGGTTTTGTAACTTGCTTGTCCTCCGCGTCTTCGAGCACTGCATTCACAGACCGCAACGTTGTCTCCAATTTTTCTAAGAGTCCGTTGGTGACTTTTCGTCCCCGAAAGAAGTCAGTGAACTTGCGGGATGCCATTCTATCAAATAACACTTGGAGGAAGGCAGAGAGAAACGCTCCTCCCACTAAGGCCTCAGCCATGTTTTTTGGTTCGTAATGGAAGAAATGACAGGAAATGAAGGAAGGTGATAACAAACAGCAGAGCAAAATGAGATTGCAATGAAAGAAAATGAAGCAAATGAAGGAACGTGATTGCAAATAGCAGAGCAAAATGAGATATTGCAAGCTATGTTTTGGTTTCTAAACCAATGAACGTATACAATGGGAGTGATGGACCCACACGGCTGCTCAGGAAAAGAAGAAACGGACCCACACGGCTCATGGACTAGTAAAAATAACAGGAAGTGACTCGGAAGTTACAATTATGAGAAGCACTGTAAGTAGAAATAAGTCATTGGGTCACAATGACTTTATGAAAATGGAATTTAGTCAATTTACGCAGAGGAGCAGTTATTAATGTTAGATTTAGAATATGTGATATGGGCGGATATTTTTCTAAGGTTAGAATATATGTTATGGTAAGATAATTATCTTTTATATAATTGATTGTAATTAATTTGATTACCATTCGTATTTTTATTTTCACCTTTATGGATTTTAATCTTTTTAATTTAAGTATGATTGAATAATGAAAAAAAAGGCATGTAGAAAATTATTTTTCTTTTAAACCTTGTGTTTGTCAAAAGATTTAGGTTCCTTTTACGAATTTAAAGGTCTAGGTTCTCTTAAAAGCTAACAATCTATCCTATTACGTATTTAAGAAATTATTTACGTAACAATTTACCCATTACAAAAATATTTTTCGTAACATATGATCAACAAACTAATGAACAAAATTATTTTTGTAACATATGACTCTCCTTTACGTGTGGGTTTAAACTCTCTTTTAATATGTGAGGCTTAACACATGAAATATTTAATTGAAATAAAAAGTAAATGACGGAGTCAAAGTTCGAAACTCAAGACCTTTAATTCTGATATAATGTTAAACAGGGGCGGAGCCAGAATTTTTATCTTGGGGGGTCCGAACATATATGTATATAGGGGCGGAGGCACCCATAAAGATGGAGGGTCCATGGCACCCCCAAGATATTTTAAAACCCTTAAAAAAAAAATTATTTTTTCATATTATCATCACATATGGCCCTTATAACCTGCAACAAAGAATAAATATGGCCCCTGCAACAATGAAGAAATATGGCCCCTTAATGTCGACTCATGAGGGTGAGGCGTGAAAAAAACCTCCGGAACGTGAGAGACAAAAAATTTATTTAAAAAAGATAAGATTAGGAGTTGTTAGGTGTGAGAAGAGTCAAAAGAGTTAGCTAGGTATTTCATCCTTATCATAGTGTTTGAGAAAAATATAACAATTTTTTTTTTTTTTTAAAAAAAAAAAACCTTACATAGGCATGAGAAGAAAGCCAGCCAGGAGGAGGTATTTGATTTATTTATTTATTTATTTTCTACATGGGTGTAGGTGTTTGATTATTATCTTAGTGTTTGATTCTCAAAAGATAATAATATGAAGAAAAAAAACACTCTGCTTATGAGTGAGAAATTGCAATGACATGTTCACATTGTTTAGATTAATTATGTTTAGATAAATATAGTAGTACTGAAATTCAATAGTGTGGGAGAAAGTAAGAAGTAGGTATGAAATTTATTAGTGTAATGCGCATACATGTAAAAAGACTATATATACATATATGTTCGGACCTCCCAAGATAAAATTTCTGGCTCCGCCCCTGTATGTATATATAGTCTTTTTACATGTATGCGCATAAAATAAAAGTAAACAAGTTTTAAACTTAATTTCATACTAAGTTATAAGTTATAACTCTATACAAAAGTTATATTTCTATAAAATAATATTTAAAAAGGAGTATCTTTTACTGAATCAGTGTTATAATCTTGAAGAATTCATTGAAAACAAACCAAATACAATAATGCTAGTCGAATGCTGCAGACCAATAAAAACAAATTAATTATATATTTTCAAGACAAATATTAATTTAATAGAATAAATTAAAAAAAAAAAAATTCAATCTAATTTGGAGGAGTATTTTTTATCTAAAATTAAGGTGTTGCATTTTTATTAGTACTTCAGTTGTGTGAAAAACAATATGCCTAGTTCTCACATTACACTAATAAATTTAAATACTATTACACTAATAAATTTCATGCCTACTTCTTATTTTCTCCCACACTATTGAATTTCAGTACTACTATATTTATCTAAACATAATTAATCTAAACAATGTAAATATGTCATTGCAATTTCTCACTCCTAAGCAGAGTGTTTTTTTTTCTTCATATTATTATCTTTTGAGAATCAAACACTAAGATAATAATCAAACACCTACACCTATGTAGAAAATAAATAAATCAAACACTTACTCCTGGCTGGCTTTCTTCTCATGCCTATGCAAGGGGTTTTTTTTTAAAAAAAAAAAAATTGTTATATTTTTCTCAAACACTATGATAAGGATGAAACACCTAACTAACTCTTTTAACTCTTCTCACGCCTAACAACTCTTAATCTTATCTTTTTGAAATAAATTCTTTGTCTCTCACGTTCCGGAGGTTTTTTTTACGCCTCACCCTCATGAGTCGACATTGAGAGGCCATATTTCTTCATTGTTGCAGGGGCCATATTTATTCTTTGTTGCAGGTTATAGGGGCCATATGTGGTGATAATATGAAAAAATAATTTTTTTTTTTTAAGGGTTTTAAAATATCTTGGGGGTGCCATGAACCCCCCATCTTTATGGGTGCCTCCGCCCCTGATGTTAAAAGTACCACTTATCCCAAAAGTTTAAGCCGATAAAAAGAGGTAAATTTAATCATTTGATTAATACTCTAACACTCTCCCCCTCACGTGTGGTTTAAAACTCCATTTTAATATGTATGAGGTGAAGCCCAAAACTTGAAATATTTAATTGAAATTTGAGGTAAATGATGGAGTCAGTGTTCAAACTCAAAACATTTGGCTCTGATAATATGTTAAATCTCTACTTATCCCAAAAGCTTAAGCTGATAAGAATAGGTAAATTTAATCAATACTTTAACACTGACCTCACGTGTTGGCTTAAACTCCTAATACGTGAAATATTTCAAAAGCATAAACTGATAGAAAGAGATAAATTTAATCATTTAATCAATACTCTAACAGTGAGAGAAGACCAACTCATATACGCAATAGTGCAATTGTTTAAACCTAAGAGTAATTATATATGTCACCCTCCATGTTTATCTTGTGTCAACCAAAAGTGATATGACTTTTAAAATCACCATTAAATTTATAATCGATTATTATTAACTTTTGATTTTTTGTGATTTTAAAAGTCACGTCACTTTTGGTAAACACAAGATAGATATAGAAGGTGACTTGTGTCATTACTCTAAACCTAATATAACCATCCTCTTGCTTTACAATATGATTCGTGGGAACTTACTTTATTTGTTTAAGCAGAATATCCTGTCCCCAAGAAGCTCCAAGAATCATCGTCAGTACTATCAAGATTCCAGTTTTTTCAAGTCTCCCAAGGAAAGCTGTTCCACAAAAGTTTATGGCAATTTGTCCTACTAGGAATTTGCTATTTTCAACTGCATTTGGAACCCTGTGCCAATGATCACTAAGCTAATATTCTAGATTAATTGCAGTTTATTGAAACGGGACAAGTGAGGACTTTAAGCAAAAAAAGAATTCCTATTGAATATCTCATCCAGTAGTATTTAGGCAATTAATCATCTCCAAAAAATAAAAAATAAAATTCGAAGTGCTATTTGCTTTGCTGTGCTATTTGCTTTCACTTATGACTTGTTATTGAAATCGGGAGTGTTACAGTTTGGTATCAGAGCAAACTGTTTTGAAGACCATAAGAATTGATCTTATTAGAGTCTAGTTTCTTTAAAATCTAAGGTATGAATTTGATTTTTGCACCAAGAGTATAGGCTATGATCAGTCTAGGAATGACATATATTTTTGTGTTTGGCAATCTAGGTATTGGATAGCGCAGTCCTTTCTAAAACACATTAGAACATTTTTCACTTTTATGTCACATTAAAACATATTTTCAAATCAAAAATAAAAAAACACCCTCTAAAGCACGTTAACCAAGCGGGATAAACTCTCTAATGTTGACAAAAGTGCTTTGTTTCTCTAGTCATTTGACTGTCAACACTGATTGGCAATTTCTAGTAGTTGATGGAATTTCTTTTTCTCTTCATAATGTAAAAGGAAAAGGGAAAACAAAAATTATTCTCAAATAGCAAGTAATCCAAACATTTTGAAAAGTTCTTTAAAACGATATATGACTTCAAGACACCAAAATCAACATCTGCTCATTCATTCCTCGAAAATTAACCAAGAAGGACCGCATGGTCCATACTAGTGTAATGTACAAAGGAACTAGTTATATAGTAACATAATTGAACAGATTATCAAAGCTAAATTAAGCAATCTTTGACTCACAATAGATGAAATATTGAAATCATCACTTATTCTGAAAAACGGAAGTTTATAAAAAAAAAATATATATTTGTTTATAAACATTGAACTTTGTCTTTCAATTAGCTCTTCTTAGGTTATGAAAATTACATACTTCCTGATTAAAATTGTAATAAGATAGGCTTTGGATTCCGTCGGTGATTTGAATGTGGCCAAAGGTGGACTAATTCACACCACGTGATTGTATCAGAGTAATCGAAGAAAATGGAAGCCACGAAACTGATATTTTAACGCCTCCATTATCGGAGAAGGAAAAACTTGAGACGTGACCCGTGGTCCCACCAACGTGAATAATTTCTACGATTATCTATTGATCGTCAATTTAGTGGGCTAACCACCCGAGAATATGAGATAATTTAGTCGGCTAACCACCCAACGTGAAAAATTGGGTGGCGTTGAATCTTGATTTTTTTTTTTTTTTGAATTGAATCTTGATTTTGCGTCCGCCAAAGCTGTGTGGTTTTGCCATATTGCATGGCCCAGTGGCCTAAATATCTGCAACGGTGCAACCCCACAAGTGACAAGTGCCACTGATTTTCTTCAGCAGTCAAGGGAGAAAAGACTCATTTTGCTCCTATTTTGTGCAGTCAAGGGAGAAAAGACTCATGAGTCAAGACCAAACTTCAATTGCTCCTACTTTGTG
>FXXK01002574.1:26085-44772 GCA_900184695.1 Betula pendula
CCCCTGTGTGCCTTGGCAGTCTAGGCATTGCCTCAGAACGGTCGACACTCTGATCACAGCCAAAACACTGCCAGACCTTCGCCGGAATCTAGTCGAGACCAAGCTAGGGACTTCGCCGGGACACCATCGGGACCCTGTTAAGACCTCGCCGTGATCTCATCATGACCCCGCTAGAACCACGCTAAAACCCTACTGGGACCTCGTTGTGACCCAGTTAGGACCTGTCGTGACACCGTTGAGACCCAGTAGTGACTTTGTCGGGACCAAGGGGGTCCCAACGGGGTCCCAGCTGGGTCTTAATAGGGTTCCAACAGGGTTTCAGCAAGATCCTGGCAAGGTCCCGACAAGTCCCGACCGAATTCCAGTGGTTGTCCAACGGGGTTTAGTGGTGTTTTGGTTATGGTCCAGCAATTGGACAATGAAAAGCTTAAACTCGAAAAAGGGTTTACGGTTTTAAAAAAGGAAAGCAATTTTACAGAAATTAAAGAAGCTTTTTCGGTCAAACCGAAAATGTTTTCCGTTGACTATTATTTTTCATCGCATCAAACACCAGAAAATCTAGAAATTTTTTTTCTAAAATCATTTTACGCTGAAACAAACAGAGCCTTGTAAAATGATTGCATCTGCAAAAGACAAGCTTTCTCATTCTTCATGCTGGCATCTTAGTAATAAGAATTGATAAATCTCGGGTCATGATTCTCTAGGCTATTAAGGTATCTTAGTAAGCCTTTACTTTAGATCACTGTTTGAGGGTCAAGAGATAGTAGAAAATGTGGTGCCTAAGCATCATTTTAGATCAAATTCCATAAAGAATGAATGTGCACAGATTACCCTTAGGAAGAATTCAATCTTCCAAATCATGCATAAGCATCAAGTTTAGTACAAATGCCCCACTAAGTGTAGCTCTTAAATCAAAATCTTAATTAAAGAAAGAAATTGTTTATCAACAAAGAAACGTTTTAGGCAAAGGAAGGAGCACTATATTTGAAGATGACAAAAGTGCTTTACACCTCTTGTTATTTGACCGACAACATTGATGAGTTGATTGGCAATTTCTAGCTGTTAATGAAATTTCTTTTTCTCCTGATAGTGTGCAAATGAAAGGAAAAACAATTATTCTCAAATCGCAATAACTACTGCAAACATAATGAAAAATACATTTTTTTAAAAAATAATATATGACTTCACCGTCAAGATCCATATCTGATTATGCATTCATAGAAAACAAAATTCTGGATCAACTTCTTAATTTGTCAAGAAGATCACCGTCAAAATATGATAACCAAAATTTTGATAACCCAGGATTTCTTTGCTTTCTAGTTTATATAACCGTTTTGCAGGTATTTTTTTTACATCATATATTTTGATGACCTGTTTTGCAAATTTTCTTGTAAGACGTGGCAAGATAAAGACATTCAATTTCCAAGTATTCAGATTGATTACAACATTTTACAAACAATTTAGTATTACATGCCGAGATTAATGAAGACAGTGCCTCAAAATTCATTTCACATACAAGAGGATAATTATACAATGAGCCTGACATGATATACTCGAGTACATTATGTAAACAGATGAACAGGCAAATATACTCAAAATAATGCAAATGAATACCCCAGAAAGCTTAAATCCAAAACCTAAGCATCTTTTGCAATTCTTCTCTATAAATATATATGTTTGTAGCCATCCACCTCTGGTCCCATTTCTTAAGAAAGAAAATCCGAATTTGTGTCGAGTGAAGCATTCCTCAACACAGTTCTAGCCGCTCACCACGATCTTGTGAATGGCATCACTGACAGTCTCGTCCTCAGATCTAACACTCAGTTTCATTGCAACTTCCTTTAGACCATCAATTCCAAAAGCTATGCACACAAGAACCCTCGCATTGCCTATATATACACCATTAAATAGACAAGTATGTGATCTCAAATTGCTTGGGACAACCTCCTGCCCTGAACAACACCAAAAATAAATGGAAGGTTAATTATATTAGCTTCTAGAGAGATGTTGCAGTCAACAAATTTTAAGCTGGGTATACAACTTTTTCCTTCTTAAGGGAGCAGACTTACACCCCCAAAGGACTGCAAGAGAAAAATAAAGGGAAGAGGTCCTCTAACTGGTATTCATCTTCAACACCATCCTCCTCTGCCTCACCAGTTGTTGTATCAACCAACCTGGGAGAAATGAAATCTTCTCAAAGATAAATTGATGAGATTGTTTTCTATGTTTTTGACTGAACGAAATACCACGTGGAGCCCCGAAATAAAATATACAGATAGAGATTGTATGCATCTTCATGAGGATAATGGGAGTACTCGTACCTCTTTAACAGTGAACCTCAACATGTTTGAAAATTTTCCCACAGTTGGGACTACTTTTGGTTTCTCAAATGCCACAAAGATCTGTCCAGGTGTATCATAAGGGAGAGATCTGAGAGGCTTTGTTACTACTTGAGAGAATTCCTCTGCTTCTGAAGCAGACACGATAACAGTGTCCTGGCAGGNAATTGATGAGATTGATTTCTATGTTTTTGACTGAACGAAATACCACGTGGAGCCCCGAAATAAAATATACAGATAGAGATTGTATGCATCTTCATGAGGATAATGGGAGTACTCGTACCTCTTTAACAGTGAACCTCAACATGTTTGAAAATTTTCCCACAGTTGGGACTACTTTTGGTTTCTCAAATGCCACAAAGATCTGTCCAGGTGTATCATAAGGGAGAGATCTGAGAGGCTTTGTTACTACTTGAGAGAATTCCTCTGCTTCTGAAGCAGACACGATAACAGTGTCCTGGCAGGAAGCAGAAATAATTATAAAGGGTTTTCCAAGTACGATTGGTAACATGAAGTTCTGCTTTCAATAAGATAGTCATTACTTGTTCTAGTAATTGCTCTGGAAATTGAATTGGTGCAGTTGTACTGGAACACAACATGCCTATCAAAAATATGCTTAACAACGTTCACTGAGTATTCTATATCTGCTTCAGTCAGCTCTTCAAGACTGGTGAAAAACATATAATTCCCAATCAGAAACTCTATAGCATACATCGTAAATAAATGATAAAAGAAATCTGATCATGGTACCTTGGAAGGCTTCCCAAAGTCTACCAACTTTTCAGTTGGTGGAGCACCCATCCCTGTTGGCTCATGCTTTGAGACAAAACTCTAGGGATCGATGTCTAGCAGAAGGTCGAGGCAGTCGAGGGCATAGAGGATCACGGATGACCAAATCATCGAACTCGTTTCCAAGTTATACCAACTTGTTCCTGAGATTCGCAATAGGCGCTCTGACAAGGTACTTTAAACCTCTCTATCTCTCTGTCTCTGTTAGAGCAACTGCAGAAATTAAGGTCGTCTGCAAATGTAACAGGTTAGCGTGGCACATGTGTCACATGTAAACTCGATCCGCTATATAGTATAATAGGACTTTTCGGGGTAGTTTCAACTTTGACCTGTATAAGAAAGAACACATTTCCATACAACCCACATTCTTTTAAACCATTAGGAATGACTCCATATAACAAATAGGAACGCATTATATGAAGAAACTTCTAAGATCAACAGGACTTATTCACAAAGCTTAGTCATTTTCATTCCTCCTGAAGCAAGGCAGCACCAATAAAATAAATTTATTTATCTAAATAAGGGCGTGAAGAAGTCCGACTTAAACAGAATCTTTTCATCTCATTTTAGAAAGGATGGGAGATAAAGTGGAATAAAACTAACACTTTGTCAGTATTTTATTTGCAATCAAAGAAAGAAAAAACAAAAAACAAAAGAAAACGTTGAGGATTAAAAAGGAAGTAATATTGAAATCTGACCTGCATTTTCCAATCAACACATCATTATACCATCTAAGACCCAGCTGCAGTTTCTCATCTCAAAATTTTGATTATTGGAGGTATCAGAAACTGTACGAACTTCCAATTGGTGCAATGATGGCTGGATATTAAGTCGATCTGTTGTTTTGTTATGATAAATCAAGTCAGCCACTTTAACAGAGATCATACAGTAGCCACAAGGCTAATTCAATATGTCAACCGGGCACATCAGTCTAAGGCACAACAAAAATTTGGGAACAATTGTTGCGCATATTGGCCAACCTCAATCTGAACTCGACAGCTGAGACCAAGGCCTTTCCTATATCATTGCACAATATCATAGCCCCCACCTGGTATGATCAAATTACATTGAAAATCAGCAAAACAATAAAATTCATGAAAATTAAAGTTCTAATTAGGAATCACACGTTATAGTTTGCTAGTGTTGATATTTATGTTCATGTATTCAGGCTTGGAAAATACATATAAAAGGGAGTTTAATTGCGAAGATAATAAAGATAGAAGAAAAGATAATGAACTCATCCTTGTAACAGAGAGGGCACAAAACAAAAGCAAAAAAAAAAAAAGGAGAAGCGGAATTTTGAACTAAGGGAAAGAGACAGTACATTGTTTCCTAAGAAATATTCAGATATATCATTGTATTTAAAATATTGCAAGAAAACTAACAGCAAAACAAAGGAAGCACCATTGGAAACGAACCTGCATTGTTTAATGAGCAGATAATGTCAACCTCTAACACCCAGTTGCAGTTTCTCATCACAAAAATCAGATAATTGAAGGCCTCAGAAACTGCAACTAGCATCAGTTGGCACCCTGCCGTTTTTGTCACCAAAAATCATCAGCCATCTTAACAGGGATCATGCAGTAGCCACAAAAAGTTCTCTGCTTCTAATGATTACCTTTTCCCACATAGCAGCTATCAGAAGAAAAGGTGCTGATTGGTAATTCAAAGCCTACTCAATTAACCAATCAAAACGAAAAACAATTAGACAGATAAAACAAAGATAAACTTAGAAGAGAGAGAAAATGTTAGAAAAAGGCAGGTACCTAAGTGGGGATTCCTACTTGAATTTTAGCTTATTCAATC
Organism: Betula pendula; assembly: GCA_900184695.1. NCBI lineage: Eukaryota > Viridiplantae > Streptophyta > Magnoliopsida > Fagales > Betulaceae > Betula > Betula pendula. Next base: position 31,020 of record FXXK01002574.1, read on the forward strand.
AAGTCATCATCAATCATTTATTAGATGGACATGAGCAATCTTGCACCATTCTCTTCCTTTTTTGCTATGACTCTGATTCTATAACAAAGGGCATTTGCTGATCCATAGAATAGAAACGGAGGCAGGCAGCCCTTCTTCTTGCATGTACTAGAGCATAGGGCAGTTATGGATCCGTGAATCTTCCAGATATGTCAGTCGTTGAAGCCCCTTCTTGTCCAAAGATTTCATATTTGGAAAATTAGAGATTTGAAGAACTGTGAACGGTGAAGTAACGGAAGAACTTCGAAGTAGTTAAGCACTCTGTTTCATAAAAATAAACAATAATTAACCCATGATCCAATTGGAAGCTGCACTGGTCCCTGACATGCACACAAGTGTCAATAGCAAATTTCACACGTTCACTTGCATAGCAATCTAAGCAGATCTGATCTGGTATGTGCCTACCAAACTAAATCAGATTGATATATATATGTTACCATTTTCCAATAAAAAAAAATCCTACAATTCTGTGTGTCCAGAATTGTTATTAGAAAAACCCAAATTAATATTAGAAAAACCCAAATTAGGCAGTGATAAAACAAAGAGAAATTTATAAGACAGAAAATATTAGAAAATCATATATATGAAAGAATTGAGAAAGTTATTACAATAAGCAAGAGGATCATATTTATTATTACCTAAATGTAAAAGCTGAATATATTGTCGCCGCCTTCGAGATGCTGTGCAGGTATTATAACAGAAAATGGGACTCTTGCGAGGCTTTTAGCTCTTCCAATATATTCACCATCAATCAGTATATGATTGACATCAGGAATCTTTCGCCCTTCTTTTCCTTTCTTGCTTTGCCACTGCTTCTTCAACAAAGGGCATTTGTTGATCCGTATAGAAGAAAGGGAGGCACGCAACCCTTCTTCGTAGGAGGAAAATCCCCAATGAAAAGGAGGCTGACAACGAAAGGTGACCCTGTAAAAGAACCCACAGGAATTGTGGAAAGACAGTGAAATAGAGATATGTAGAAGCACAAATCACCGAAACAAAATGTTGCAATTTTCCAATTAAAAAAAAAATCCGATACTTGTTAAAAATAAAAAGAAATTAATGGGCTATAATTTCGCCCAATAATTGAACCAAATATTTAGAAAATGGATTAATTAGCTAACCTTCGGGCGTTCATGCCTTGCAGGATATCTATTTGCTTCTTGTAATTGTGACCCAAGCTCCTTGATCTCCTGCTAGTTAAAAAAAATTTCCATGAAACAAAAAGAAAAATAAATAGACAGTGATGACAGGAAACAAAATTTTTCAGACAAAAAAATATCTTATATTAGAAATTCATATATATTGAAGAATACAGGAAAAGTCATTAGAAGAAGCAAGAGGATCATATTTATAATTAGCGAACGAAAAGAGCAATTACCTGATTGAAAAGAGCTGAGTATACTGTTGCCGCCTTCGAGATGATGTGCAGGCCATTATAACAGAAAATGAGACTCTTGCGAGGCTTTTGGCTCATCCAATATATTCTTCATAATCAATCAATATGTGATCGACGTTAGGAATCTTTAGCCGTTCTTTTCCTTTCATGCTTTGCCACCATTTCCTTAACAAAGGGCAGCTTACAATCTCTATTGTAGAAAGGGAAGTAGGCAACCCCTCTTCTGGCATGTTCTTGAGCTTAGGGCAGTCACTGACCGACAATTCCTGAAGAGAGGTGAGGTGTTGAAGCCCTCTCTTGTCCAAAGTTTTCATATTTGGAAATCCAGTGATAGAAAGACCAGTCAGACAAGAAGGCAGCAATCCTGGCTCTGGAAAGGACTCCACGTCTTCAGATTTGCCACCGACTTCAAAATCTCTAAGAGATGGGAGTTTTTGCAAACCCCATGCCGCCCGTCTGCCAAAGAGCTTGTCACAATTCTGGACATCAATACGTTTAACATTGGAAGGCAAACCCCCTTCGGGAAACGACTCAACTCTTGGACAATTCCATATATAAAAAAACTTAAGAGAAGGCAGGAGTATATGCATCTTCTCTGGCAGTGACCTCAGACTTCCACAATTGTAGACCCTAAAGGATGTAAGGTTGGGGGCACGAATTCCTCCTTTTGGAAAAGATACAAAATTAGCGCAAAAATCGATGGAAATATGCAAGGTGACTAAATCACGTCCATGTTGCTCTGAAACTGTAAAAGATTCTACGTTCTTACACCAAGAGATATTGATATTATAAAGCTTTGGGAATAAATCGAATGGAAACGACTTGAGGGAATGACAACCCGACAACCCCAATGTTTCAAGGGATGCAAAATTTTGTTGTGTAGGGAGCTCTAACTTCATACAGTCTGAGACTTTTAACTCTTGAAGACAGCTGTTGGAGTCCACCAGTCCCTGGGGAAGGGACTCTAGTGCGCCAAATCCTCCAATATTGAGCTTCCACAATCCAGTTGGCAATTCCTTTAACAAAACCTCATTACAATCTCTTAGCTCCAATTCACGTACAACAGGAGCTCTCGGGAGTGAAGCCACCAGCTGCGGACATTTACAAATCTCAAGTTTGGTTAAAGAAGGAAGATGGACGGGCAACCCTCCTCTTAACTTAGGACAGTCATCAATATAAAGCTCTTCAAGTTGAGGAAAAGCTCCACCTTCGTTTTCAGCACCAAAAGAAGACCATTCCTCCCACTTCAACAATCGTGTGAGCCTTAGAACTCTCAGGGCTCCAAATGGCTTAACTGATGAAGAATTGCTGCCATGAAACTCACGATCTACTTTAACAACTCCTTCAAACCCAAAAACAAAGAGGTCCTGCAAAGATGGTAGCTGCCCAAGTGATGGCAGGTTGCGACAATGTTTACAGTTTAGTAGGCGAAGGGACACTATATTAGAGAAGGAATGATGCCCAACCCAATCCGGAAGACTTCCAACGCTATAGTTGTTGATAATGAGACTTTTCAAGTTACTATGGGGCCGGAGATTCTCAAGTAAAGATACTTGAGATTCTGAAATATTAGTATCAAATGCATTCCATTCCAACACCAACTCCTCAATGTACTTCCTATCTTTCAAGCATGCTTTCAGAGCATTCGTCGAAGATACAACATTTTGGAGGTCTAAAATAGAAAGCTTTCCTCGAAGATTTGTAAGTTTTTCCAAATCTTCAATGCAAGCCCCACTATCTTTGCTGACAATAAACTTAGTTAATGTTTGTAAACATTTTAGTCTACCCAGTTGCATTGGCATCTTCTTTATGCCAGTGTTGCTAATATCAAGATGACGTAAGTTAGTGAGTTTTCTCATATCTCTTGGTAATTCAACAAGATCTACACAACCTGATAAATTCAATGTTTGCAAATTGCACAACTTACATATAGAATCAGGCAACCTTTTAATTGGAGTGGAAGAAAGGTTCAAATAACGTAAATGCTTCATTTTGCCAATTGATTTAGGCAACTCGGTCATATTTTGATAATGAGATAGAGAGAGCACCCGCAAGCATCTTAGCTTTGGCAATAAATCAAGTTGTACTCTTTTAGTTAAGAAGAAATCACTACCTAATTCTAATGGCAAGAATGTGTGCAACCGCCCAGCCTCGTAAAGAGCCTCAAACTTCTTATAGTTATCAAATTTGTCTCTATGATATGACACGTGGCGGGTCTTGTTCACAATTTCAGGAGAATGGTCAACCTCAAGTCTAAAGGTAAATTGGCCAGATACAAATTTTGACAAGTCGTTGACAAGATCATGCATTACAAAACCTAAGTTATTGCCACTTGATTGTTCTAACAATGATCTTGATGCCAAAGCAAGGAAGTAATCTTCACCAACTTCTTCCATTCTTTTGTTTGTAGTTTCTGTTAAGAAACCTTCTGCCATCCATAATAAGACTACTTCATCTTTTTCTAATACATAATCTTTTGGGAATATCGAACAATAAGCAAAGCATCGTTTCAAATGTGAAGGGAGATATTTATAGCTTAGCATTAGTGCTGGAAGAATGTTGGTCTCATCAATTGGCAAATCCCATAGTTCGCTCTTCAATATCTTCTCCCATTCATCAACACCTAATTTAAATCGCAACAGACTCCCAATTGCCTTGGCTGCTAAAGGTAGGCCTTCGCACTTTTTTACAATTTGTCTGCCTATTATTTCTAGCTCAGGATGTGAATCAGAGTTATAGTCATGGAATGCATGTTTTGCAAATAGTGACCAACAATCTTCTTCTAGTAACGTCTTCAGACGATGAGTTGGAACAGTGCGCATGATTGATGCAACACCATCATTGCGTGTAGTTACAATGATCATACTTCCTAGTACCCCTGATTTAAATGGATTGCTTAACATCTCCCAATGAACATAATTCTCATTCCAAACATCGTCTAGAACTAATAAGAATTTCTTCCCCATCAATTTCTCATATAGTGTAACTTGAAGCAAATTTAGATCCTTCATATCACAACTTGACGAAGTCACTGCCTCTAGAACTGTTTTAGTTACCCTGAACACATCAAACTCATCCGAAACACAAACCCATGCTTGAAGGTCAAAATGCTCCTTCACCCTCTTATCTTTGTATACAAGCTGAGCAAGGGTGGTCTTGCCAATTCCCCCCATGCCGACTATGGGAATCACACACAAATTTTCATTGCAAGTTGCATTATCTGAGAGCAACAAGCTTATTATTTTTTCCTTATCATCATCTCTACCAAAAATACCAGATTCTTGGACCAAAGAAGTCGTGGGCAATCTTTTCGATGATTCTCCTCCAACACCTTCTTTGAGACCTAGAACATCCTTTTGTCTTGCTAGATATTCTAGTTTGTCAAGTAGCTCTTTTATCTTTGGCTCTATCTCCTTCACAAAATGACTAAGAAAATTAGAGACGATGGAGTTTCGTACCTTACTTGCAGTGGTTTGAAATTCAGCATCCAACTTACGTTGCAAGGCTTCTGTGGCTATCTCGTCCAAGATGTTTTCTGCATCATAGACAACATCTTTCAACTCATCGAGCCACGCTTTCACAGCAGGCTTTGTAAGCTGTTTTTCCTCCGCGTCATCAAGGAGTGCATTGACAGGCAGCAATGCTATCTTCAACTTGTGTAAGAGTCCCTCGTTGAGTTTTCGTTGCCGAAAGAAGTCAACGAAGTCGCGAGATGCCATTCGTTCAAATAAGACTTCGAGAAAGGGAGAGAGAAGTATGCCTGCAACCTCAGCCATGTTTTCTTCTTTGCAAATCCGAGGAAATGAAGGAAGGTGATTGCAAACAGCTGAGCCAAATTAATGAGAGATAATTGCAAGCTATGTTTTGCTTTTTACACCTAACAACATATATACGGGAAAGCAGTCGACGGGAGTGATGGACCCACACAGCTGGCTCAGGAATAAAATAAACGGACCCACACGGCTCATGGACCCGTAAAAGTAACTCATTGGATTTGGGTCACAAAGCAATTCTTTATACCTTTTTTTATTAATATTATTATTATTATTATTCTGAGCTGTTTTTTTTTTTTTTTTTTTTTCTAAACAAAGTATAGGGAAGGGAAAGAGGACATAACAGAGGTATTCTGAGCTGTTAATTGTTTAAACATAGTATAAGCATCTTCTTGCGTTGTCTTTTCTTTTATTTCCTTGATTACATAATGAACAGTGAACTAAGATAGAACTTTGTTTCTCAATTCGCTCTCCTTAGCTTATGAAAATTACATACTTCCCCTAAAACTGGCGTACCACCATAGGCAATTAGTGGTCATAGTAAATGACATCAGGGAAGTCATGCAAGTGAATAAGAAGTGTGGGTACACAATCTTGTGTTGAGTTTTTTCTAAATTAATATAATTATATGTCTAACCCTTTGGTTTGGGAAATATTTATAATGGCAGGCATTTAAGAATTTTCGGAGAGGAGAGTCCCACATGGGAAGGAGAGAAGAAAAAAAAAAAACATTTATTAGACGCAATATTTGAGTAAATGTACTTGTATGTATGCTCATGCTCTAGATGATGCGAACATTATATGTATGCTCTAGTAAGATGTGTGTCAATGGGTTGTAGGGCACACTTGGTGCGAGCAGTTCATGATCGTTAATTTTGGACGGTTGTGATCATACGAATTAATTATGGTTTAATATGAATCGTAGGTTGCTTTTAAATAAGATCCAACTGTTAGCTTTACTTGAACATTAGTAAAGTAGCACTATAAATAGCTCACTTACAAACTAGTTTTTGACACATAAAAATGGTTTAATATGAATCGTAGGTTGCTTTTAAATAAGATCCAACTGTTAGCTTTACTTAAACATTAGTAAAGTTGCACTATAAATAGTTCACTTACAAACTAGTTTTTGACACATAAAAATGGTTTAATATGAATCGTAGGTTGCTTTTAAATAAGATCCAACTGTTAGCTTTACTTGAACATTAGTAAAGTTGCACTATAAATAGCTCACTTACAAACTAGTTTTTGACACATAAAATCTTGCGTGTTTATTAGGTTTTGTTTTTAGAACTCTAATCTTCTTGCTATAATAGAAACTTAGAAGGTGTGCTGGTTTGATTTCCTTTTGTGTAAAACACAATTAAGGGTGCGTTTGTGATTGCGATTTCATAAACAATAAGTGTGATTTTAAACGAAATCGCAAAAATTGAATTGTTAGGGAACTGCATTTTTTAAAAATTGCGATTTCAAAACGCAGAAAATCTGCGTTTTCAAATCGCAGGTAAGGGGGTGCTTTTTTAAAAACGCAAAATTTTAAATGCTAAACTGCAATTTTAAAGGCCAAACTGCGATATTGCCAAACGCTTAACTGTGTTTTCAAAAATCACGTTTTTAAATCGCACTTTTTAAAATCGCGCTTTTTGAAATCACAATCCCAAACGGCCCTAAACATAAGAAATTTTTTGGACTTCATTGTATCATAGAAAAGTATTTGCTATAACTCAATAATAAGTTATTGGGGTAACTTCACTCAAATCCTTTTAACTTTCTTCACTCTGGCAATGTCCGTCTAAAATTCAAAAACCCTTAATTGAGTGTATCGAACTTTCAATTTTTTACAATGTTACCCCTCCTGTTAGGGTTCGGGGTTAAATTCAGCCAAAAGCCAAAGACACAATTCATAAAGTATGTATTTTTCTTTTTCTTTTTCTTTTTTTGTCCACCTGGTCACTTGCATTTTAGAACAATACAATCCTATACAGATAGGTTAGCATAGAAATTCATGTTCGCGTGTTGGGTTTGAGTCATGTCGAGATATATATATAAAACTATATAGGTCAATCATAATCCGACTCATTTAATTAAATGGGTCAGACCTCTTAACCCTAATCCATTAATTTTGTATTGAATTCGTTCAGATTAAAACAACTTTTCAAATAAAAAACCAAAAAATACATTAACAAACAGAATCTTTAAATCTAGTAAAGATTTCCTTAAATCAATTGAAACTATATGAAATTGGAACATTTAATTGAGAGATGCCATTCAGTCAAATAACACTTGGAGGAAGGCAGAGAGAAACAGTCCTCCCACTAAGGCCTCAGCCATGTTTTCTTGTTTGCAATAGAAGAAATAAAAGGGAAATGAAGGAAGATGAATGGAGCCAACAGCAAAGCTAAATCAGAGTACAAGCTATCTTCGGCTTTTACACCAAAGAACTGGGTCATATTGATTAACCCAAAAGAAAAAAAAAAAGTCTGGTGAGTGATGGACCAGACTTTAATTGATAGTGGGAATCTTTTTCCTTTGTTTCTTTGTTTTTTGAACTTGCCTTTATTCTTTCTTTCCAAATTCCAAGCCTTTGAACTTGCCTTTAAATGGTGAAAAGAGATGGGTTTGGAATCCGTTGGCTGATTGTGGCCAACTGTCCTGGATTCCACGACATGTGATTTAACAGAGGAATCAAAGAAAAAGCAAAGTGGGAAGCCGATTTTTTTGACAAAGAAAACTTGGATGGAAACTTGTAACACGCTGATCTTAAATTAGCCTCTAGTTTATATAGAGCGGGTAGTTTATAAAAATACTCATATGTGCTAAGTCCAACATTGTTTGCTATGTAAAACGGAATTTTATAAGTAATTTTAGAGAAACTCTAAATTGACTAATCATTTTAAAGTGATAACACAGATGCGACTTGTGCTTTCTCTAGGTCGTTACAAAACTTGTACCGTAGTCTTTGGTATCACCAGCAATAGACCTTGCCTGGCCAAAGGAGTGATATCACCACAAATAATTAAAATTATCTTGTGTCCAAAAGAAGCGAGTAATGCTAAACGTCTCCCTTATGTTTTCTCAAAACTGATATGGTTTTTAAAATCACCATCGGATTAAAATTCAATAATGATCTATCACAACTCCAATGGTGATACCATCTAAAAGAACAACAATAGAAGGAATTCATTCTATACCATCTAAAAGAACGACAACAGGAGGAATTCATTCTATCTTTATCAGAAAAATAATTTCTAAAGAATACTTAAGTGTGTCAAATTAAGACATTAATTTTAAAAATAATGAGGAACTTGTCCAAGTGGACACGAAAGTAGTTGTTCGTGGATGAAGAAACTATCTTATTCGAGAGGCAGAGCCAAAGGTCTCTCCTGCAATAATTAAATTATCCTCAGAGAATTTGTTAGACGTAAATAACAGAAGATAGCATACAATACCATTCTCTTGCTTTTTACAAAATGATTCGTGGGAACCTAACTTTATTTGTTGAACAGAGCACCCTGTCCCCAAGAATCCTCAGTGCTATCAAGATTCCAGCGTGTTTCCAAGTCTCCCAAGCAAAGCTGTTGGCAGCTGAGATCAAGGGCTTTCGTATATCACTGCACAATATTCGTAGCCCCCACCTGGTATGCTCATATTACTTTGAAAAATCTGCAAAATAATAAAACTAATGAAAGTTAAAGTTCTAATTAGATTTGTGATGCAGAAACAAGCATTTATCAATAAAAAGGAATTGCACGTTATAGTTTTACTAGTGTTTATATTTATGTTCATGTATTGGGGCTCGGAAAATACATATAAAAGGGAGTTTAATTGCAAAGATAATAAAGACAGAAGAAACGATAATGAACTCATCTTTCATGACAGAAAGGGCACAAAACAAAAGCAAAAAAAAAAAAAAGGAGAAGCAGCATTTTGAACAAAATGGAAGAGACAAGTATGTAGTTTCCTAAGAAACATTCAGATATATCATTGTGTTTAAAATATTGAAAGAAAACCGCCAGCAAAGTCCTCAACAGAAAGAGTAGAGCACAAAAACAGCAGGGGAAAAAAAAAAGAGTTAACCTTTTCTTCATTTTTGAGATAAAGAACTCATTTTAGCTCAACTGAAAAACAAACAAAATAATTGGTATCTACGAGCCCATGATCAACCCCAATGCTTCTACGCCATAGTAATGACTGCAATTAAGAAATGATGAGAAGGCATAATATCCAAGAACTTACTAAAATAAACGGGGATTAGCTTTAGGCTCTGTACGGCCAACAAAATAAAATGCCATTTAGGCTTCATAAAATGTTTTCCGTCGAAAAATATTTTTAAGTAAATCATTTTCAAGAAAATGTTTTCTGCATAAAACATTTTACTGGCGTGCATATGGAAAATCACAAATATTTTTTATATTTTCAATCAATTATATTAACCTATAAAAATTAATTTTTATTTATAATATAAAAATATTAATAAAATTGCCGGACCACAGCTAGACCCCGGTTGGACCACCGCCAGCATCTGGTCTGGAGCTAGTTGGGACCTCATTGGGCCCTGTTGTGATACTGCCAGGACGCTGTTGAGATCCTGTTAGGACCCAGCCGGGACCTCGTTGTGACCCATCGTGACACTGTCGGAACCCGTCATGACTCTATCAGGACTCGTCGTAACACCATCATGACCTCGACAGGACCTCGTTATTTTCACACCCTGACGGTGTCCTGGCTGGGTCTCGACGGGATCCTGGCGGTGTCATGATGGGGTTCCAAAGGGTCTCGATGAGGTTAGAAAGGGGTCTCGACGGTGTCCCAGCGAGGTCCCGACTGGATTCCGGCAGTGTCATGATGGTCCCAACGAGGTCTAGACGGGTCTTAGCGAGGTCCCGACCGGGTTTCAAAGGGTTATGACAGTGTTTTGGGCTATTTGGTGATTTAAAAATGAGAAGTTTAAACTCGAAAAATTGTTTATAGTTTTTAAAAAATGAAACTATTTCACGAAAATTAAAGAAGCTTTTTTCGGTCAAACCAAAAATGTTTTCCGTTAACTATTATTTTTTGTTGCACAAAATACTGGAAAGCTACGAAAAACATTTTCCAAAAATCATTTGGAGCCGAAACAAATGCATAGATATAATCATTTCAGCATGGAAGAAAAAGGGGAGTAAAACTGACACTGTTGGCCATCCAATACACCCCTGATAAATGGACAAGCAACATAGGTGAAATCTATATATATATAATAGCTGAATCACACATCATAGTGCTTAGAATTGCGACACGTGGCGTGAACCCATAATTTTTAAGCAAAAAACTTATTTTTTAACCCATATTTTTAAACACTGAACCGGTCTGTTAAGTAGAACCGGTTCAACTGAAGCGGTTCTTTTTTTTTTTTTTTTCACATATCTCTTTCTCCACGTCTAACTCTCTTTCTTTTTTTCTCAACTTTTATCTCTCTCCCACGTCTACCTTTTTTTTTTTTTTTTTTCACTTCTCTTTTCTCCACGTCTAACTCTCTCTCCTCTCTTCTCTCTCTCTTTCTCTCCACTTCTGTCTCTCCCCACGTCTATCTTCCTCTTTTTTTTTCTTTTTTTCCCTTTTTTCTCTCCACTTCACTCTCTCCCACGTCTATCTTTTCTCTCTTTTTTTTTTTCTTTTCTTTTTTTTCCTTTTTCTCTCCACTCTCTCTCTCCCCATGTCTATCTTTTCTTTTTCTTTTTTTCTTTCAATTTGTATTATATATTTGGGTATATTTTTTCTTTGATAAAAATTGTAACTTTAGAATCAAGATATCCAGTTCGTATTATCAGGGCCGGCTCGATACATTTTGGGGCCTAAGGCGAGAAGTTTAAATAAGGCTTTTTTAAAAAATAATAATAATAATATTAATTAAATGTTATATTTTTATTTAAAAATCATTATTCTCGCTTTTAAGGATTTATATTCAAGTTTTTATAAGGTTCTCTTTTCAATTAATAATATGGCTAATCCATTTAATCTTCTTAATTTGTGACATTGTTGATTTTAGGTATTATTTTATCAATTTTAATTTGGGGCCTTAATTTGAAAATATTGACTATAATTACTTATTACCATAATTATTAGTTAATTACATGTGGACAAAAGTTATTATTAATTACTTATTTATATTTTACCATAATTTGGGGCCTTAATTAGATAATATTGACGATAATTAGAATCTTAAATATTTTTTATGAAATAAATATTTATTAATTGAAGGCCTTAATTAGAGAATATTGACTATAATTAGAGCTTAATTTTTTATTTTTTATTTTTATGATAAAAAAAAGTCCTCATTAATTTTTTTTTTTGGCCTTAGTAAATTGGGGGCCTTAGGCGGCCGCCTAATTCGCTTAAGGGTTGAGCCGCCCCTGCGTATTATATATGTGGGTATATTTTTTCTTTGACAAAAATTGTAACTTTAGAATGAAGATAATAAATTTTTTGAATTTTTAGTGGGCTAATGGATGATTATAGTATATTTTAGTTTGATTTTTGTGTTTTGTACTGTTAATCTAAATTATCAATACTCATACAAGCTCATCCCGTTTGTTGCGATTGTTTGACTTTTGTATTTTGTATTGTTAATCCAGATTAACAATATTCATACCTACCTATTTGATGCAGTTTAAGGAAAAAGATAATTTTTAATTTTTGTTTTGTTTTTGGCTCTCCATATATAGATCTGAAATTAATGTTTTGTACCTTTGATAAAAATAGCACAATTCTCTCCAAAAAATTGTGATTGAATGTTAAATTTATTTTATTTGTAAGTCGTTTATTTTTTTATTTTTGAATTTTTAGTGGGCTAATAGAATATTAGTGTATTTTTGTTTGACTTTTGTATTTTGTATTGTTAATTTGGATTAGCAATACTTATACTCTATACCGTTTGTTACAATTTAACAAAAAGATAATTTTTTTGAGAGCCCCTTCTATCCGGTTCATCCTTAAAAGGTTGGTTTTACAGCATCCAATTAAAATATGACACTTAGACAAAAAACATCAAATATAATAGAATTGAAAAACACTATATCAAAACCAAACCAACCTATCCTAACCCTAAACCACACTTAAACCATCACCACCTTCTCAGCCGTACGCCGCCGCCGTAGCCGCCGAAATCCCGCCGGAAGCCCGCCAGTAGCCGAACGCCGGAATCCTCCGCGTGGCAGCTGGCCACGCGGCCTGTCCCGCCAAGATCTGGCGGCTTGGCCAGCACGCCGGGCCACCAGCCGGGCCAGCGGCCTGGTCTTGGCTGGCCGGTGGCCACGCGGCATGGCCGGCCAAGATCTGGCCGCTTGGCCAGGCACGCGGCCGCAGCAGGGCCAGCGGCCTGGTCTTGGCTGGCCGGTGGCCACACGCGGCCTGGCCGGCCAAGATCTGGCCGCTGGGCCAGCACGCCGGCACAGCAGGGCCAGCGGCCTGTTCTTGGCCAGCCGGTGGCCACGCGGCTTGGCCGGCCAGAGCAGGCCGCATGGCCAGCGGCCGCCGGTCACGCGCCTGGTCTGGCCGCGTGACGGCGTACTGGCCAAGCGGCCAGACCAGGCAGCGTGGCCGCTGCGCTGGCCGCTAGCCATGCGGCCTGTTCTGGCCAGCGTGCGGCCAGCTGCCACGCGGAGGATTCCGGCTTGCTGCTACCGCGGAGCTTCGGCTGGCGGGTGGCGGCGCCGTACGGCTGGAGACGTGGAGAAGATTTAAGTGTGGTTTAGGGTTAGAATGGGTTGATTTGGTTTTAATATGGTGTTTCCAATTCTATTATATTTTGTGTGTTTTACTGAGGTGGCAAAAATTTATTGGTGGCTGTAAAACTTTGTTTTACAGACAAGACCGGATCGAAGGTTTTCCCAATTTTTTTATTTTATATTTTTTAGCTATCAATATATAGATATGAAACTATTGTTTTACTCTATTTATATGTTTATTCATTAATAAAAATTACAACTTCAGAATTAAAATAATAAATTGTGTGAATTTTTAGTAGATTAATGGAATACTATAATGCGTTTATTTGATTGTTATGCAGCAAAAGGAATATAAACTTTTTCATAACACCAAATAGATGATTAAGCGTGGAACTTTGAGTGAAAGATTTTGTTTTATTGCGTATTCATAAAATACTTCTTTTCATTTTAAAGTACTCCCATAAGAACAAATATTTTAACATGTTTTAATTTAAATGAATTAAACTAAAATATAAGGTCTTATGTTTTAATTCATTTGAATGTTTTATGTGTTATTATTATTATTATTTCATTTGTATGGCTTGAACAGATTTTCATGCATTTTTTGGAAGTGCTTTTTGTGATTTTGAAGCAAAAGAAGACAAAAATTTATTTATTAAAGATTCATGCTAATTTTCTATTGGTGGTTTGATAATTAGAATGTAGGTTTTAATTCTTGCTTCTTATTTTTTTTTTTTCTTTATACTTCTTTTCATTTTAAACTATTCCCGTGGGAACAAAAATTTTAAAATGATTCAATTTATATGGATTAAACGAAAATCAAGTGTCGTATGTTTTAA
>FXXK01002574.1:45060-82057 GCA_900184695.1 Betula pendula
GGTCTTATGTTTTAATTCATTTGAATGTTTTATGTGTTATTATTATTATTATTTCATTTGTATGGCTTGAACAGATTTTCATGCATTTTTTGGAAGTGCTTTTTGTGATTTTGAAGCAAAAGAAGACAAAAATTTATTTATTAAAGATTCATGCTAATTTTCTATTGGTGGTTTGATAATTAGAATGTAGGTTTTAATTCTTGCTTCTTTTTTTTTTTTCTTTATACTTCTTTTCATTTTAAACTATTCCCGTGGGAACAAAAATTTTAAAATGATTCAATTTATATGGATTAAACGAAAATCAAGTGTCGTATGTTTTAATTTATTTGAATGTTTAATGAGATTTATTTTTTCGTTTGTGAAACTTATCTGGATTTTCAGTCATTTTTTGAAAAGTGTTTTTTTGCTTTTGAAAGCAAAATGAGACAAAAATTTATTTAATTATTATGTAGAAAAGGAACAGAAACACTTTCGAAAGATAATTAGACATTAAACTTGATATGGATTATAGTGTATTTTTGTTTGATTTTTGTGTTTTATATTGTTAATCTGTATTAGCAATACTCATACTTGATGCCGTTTATTGCAGTTTAATGAAAAATATAATTTTATTTTATTTTATTTTATTTTTTATTTTTTATTTTTTGTATTTTTTAGCTATCAATAAATAGATATGAAACTATTGTTTTGTACATTTGATGAGAATAACATAACTCATTCCAAAAAATTGTGATTGTGTATTAACTGTATTGTGCAGGTCGTTTATTTTTTTAATTTGTACTCTATTTATATGTTTCTTCTTTGATAAAAATTACAACTCTAAAATTAAGATAATAAATTGTGTGGATTTTTAGTAGACTCATGGAAGACTATAGGTTTTTTATTTGATTGTTGAGCAACAAAATGAATATAAACTTTTTCGAAACACTAAAAAGATAGTTAAACGTTGAACTTTGAGTGAAAGATTTTGTTTTAATTGTATTCATAAAATACTTCTTTTCATTTTAAAGTACTCATATGAGAACAAAGATTTTAACATATTTTAATTTAAATTGATTAAACGTAAATAAAAGGTCTTATATTTTAATTCATTTGAATGTTTATGTTTTTTTTTTTTTTTTTTTCATTTGTACGGCTTTACTCAGATTTTATGCATTTTTTGGAAGTGTTTTTTGTAATTTTGAAAGCAAAAGAAGGCAAAAATTTATGTATCTAAGATTCCTGCTAAACTTTTTCGAAACACCAAAAAGATATTAAACGTTAAACCTTGAGTGAAAGATTTTGTTTTAATTGTATTCATAAAATACTTCTCTTCATTTTAAAGTACTCATATGAGAACAAAGATTTTACATGTTTTAATTTAAATGGATTAAACTAAAATAAAAGGTCTTATGTTTAATTCATTTGAATGTTTTATGTGTTTTTTTTTTTTCATTTGTACGGCATACTCAGATTTTTTGCATTTTTTTGGAAGTGTTTTTTGTAATTTTGAAAGCAAAAGAAGGCAAAAATTTATGTATCTAAGATTCCTACTAAACTTTTTCGAAACACCAAAAAGATAATTAAACGTTAAACTTTGAGTGAAAGATTTTGTTTTAATTGTATTCATAAAATACTTCTCTTCATTTTAAAGTACTCATATGAGAACAAAGATTTTAACATGTTTTAATTTAAATGGATTAAACTAAAACAAAAGGTCTTATGTTTTAATTCATTTGAATGTTTTATGTGTTTTTTTTTTTCATTTGTACGGCATACTCAGATTTTTATGCATTTTTTGGAAGTGTTTTTTGTAATTTTGAAAGCAAAAGAATGCAAAAATTTATTTATATAAGATTCCTGCTAATTTTTTATTGATGGTTTGATAATCAGAATCTAAGTTTTAATTCTTACTTTTTTTTTCCCTTTTTATTTCATTTCATTTTAAACTATTCTTGTGGAAACAAAAATTTTAACATGATTTAATTTATATGGATTAAACGAAAATCAAATGTCTTATGTTTTAATTCATTTCAATATTTTGTGAGATTTCTTTTTTTGTTTATGAGACTTATCTGAATTTTAAGTCATTTTTTTAAAGTGTTTTTTCCATTTTTGAAAACAAAAGGAGACAAAAATTAATTTGATTGTTATGCAGAAAAAAAAAACAGAAACACTTTCGTACGATAATTAAGCATTAAATTTAATATTAAAAGATTTATTTGATTATTATGAAGAATCTCGCGCATAACACGAGTTATGAGCTAGTACTGATTAAGAGAGAATATTGTTATTATAAAGCTTCAGAATCTTACGAATGGATTTCAACCTTTTTTTTTTTCTTTTAACATAAAAAGATTTTTTTTCATTGATTTCAATGCATTGAAAGAATTTTTTTGCACTGAAAAAAAAAAAACGCTGAGAATGAAAAAGGAAGCACCATTGGAGACGGACCTGCATTGTCTATTGAACAGATAATTTCAACCTCTAACACCCAGCTGCTGTTTCTCATCACAAAAATGTGATAATTGAAGGCATCAGAAAGTGCACCAGGCACCAGCATCAGTTGGCTAGAGTGCAAGCTGGAGAGTTGGCATCCTGCCATTTTTGTACCATAAATCATCAGCCACTCTAACAGGGATCATACAGTAGCCACAAAAAATCCTCTGCTTCCAATGATTACCTTTTCCCACATAGCATCTATCAGAAGAAAAGGTACTGGTTGTGACTCTTTTTTTTTTTGACATGTCAGCATAAGGAGAGAGAAAGAGAATAGGAGGATTCGAACTAGTGACATCCGCTTCATGAGACATGGTCCCCAACTGATTGAGTTATCCCTTGGGGACAGTACTGATTGCAACTCAAAGCCTACACTTTTAGCAAATCTAAAAGTTTGAAAATTTACCACAATAACAATTCTTCTATAGATGTGAGTTGTTGAAGCCCCTTCTTGTCCAAAGATTTCATATTTGGAAAATTAGAGATTTGAAGAATGGTCAGACCCTGCCTCTGGAAAGTACTTCACATCTTCATGTTCGCCACAAATTAACAAATTTCTAATGGAAGGGCGTCTTTGCAAACCCCATTCCATCCATCCGGCGACAAGTTTGTCACAATCGATGATGGAAATTGATTTTCAGATTGAAAGGAAAGTCCCCTTCAGGAAACGACTCAACTTTTGGACAATAAACTATTTGCAATTCCTCAAGAGATGGAAGGAGTATATGCATCTTGTAAGTAAGTGACTTCAAACTTCCACAATTCTAGACAATCCTCATTTTGAAAAAGATACAAAATGAATCAATTGATGATTCATATCTGCAACGTCATTAAATCATGTTCATGTTGTTTTGGAACTGTAACCAATTCCAGAACCTATACTCAAAGTTACATATTCAAAAAGCTTTGGGAATAAGTCCAATGGGAATGAGTCACAACGGACAACCTCCAAACAGGATTTTTGAAACTATTTTCTTAAAATTATCTTGACAAGCTTGTTTATATTTAGTATTTTCTGTCCACTAAATTTTCAGTACCTATTCATCAGGAAAAAAAAATGTCGGAATCAAAAAATAAATAATAACACTTGCATAGTAGATTGAAACCAAAAATCCATATACTGGTGCACCAAATGATAGGACAATTATATAGATAACCAAGTCCTATGCAAAAAAAAAAAAAAAAAGCTTTTAGCCTACCCTATCACAGTAATACAAGTAGTTTATGGTAGTGTTAATGCGGGTTCCACACAAATGTTGTTGTAAATGCTAACACAGTTTCCAATCAGTTACCAATGTTTTCTAATACATATAAAACCATGCATTAAATAGCAGTAGATTAAGCTTCACCTGCCTCCTGACAGTCATGGGTTATTTCAAGTAATGTTATAACTATATTCGATTTAAATTGAGTTATTAGATATTGCATGCAATGTATATAATTTTCTTTTCAAGTACAAGTGTTAGCTTTCCGTTATTGAACATATGGCTCAACTGTTATTCACCAACATTCCTACCTTTCTGATTGGTAGCAAAGTTTTGTGGGAAAGTTTGTCACTTTGAAGTTATATAGGATGGGAAAAGAGGTAGAAGGTTTATGCTTCAAATCAGACTAGGAAAGATTGAATCTTGAAGGGTTTGATTATGCATGAGAAACCATAGGAAAATAGAGGGCAAACCAAGAAATGCTACAATAAAGATCAACTCTAGTATTGACTAAATAATTTGTTATTCATCAAACACAGGCGCAGCTGAAAAACTAAGTGCCTTAAGCAAAACATTCATTTGTTTGTCTTTGTCTTTCTGTTTTAACAATAAGTCCAAACTCAAAAAATTTTAGGGAATTTACAATGCAAGTCCTGCTCTAGTGATGAAGTCAGAAGAGGACTCTTCTTCAAGGGAAAATCCCCAGTGAGGAGATTGGTAGGTAGCAGGTACACAATTTCAGTTCAAGCATATGTCAATTGTTATTGACAATGGAAAGTAACCCTGCAAAAGAACCCGCAAGGAATTTAGGATAGATAGTGTGAAATAGAGATCTATAGAAACATAAATCACTGGAACAAACCTGTAGATTCATAGAGTATCCATAACTTTACACAGGCTTCGTAGTAATTTCTGGTGGCATCAGAAAGAGACTATAGTCTTGGATTACTTTGACTGGAATGATGAATTACAGGAAGAAATAACAACTGGCAAAGCACTTTGTTCCATCAAAGGTAACTTTCATTGATAAATAGCCCCCATAATCCAATTGAAAACCACACTAATCCCTGAGATGCACAAAATTCTTAATGTTATGATTAGCTCATAATCAAACTAAAACCACACTAATCCCTTAGATGCACACAATTCTAGAATCAGATTGATATATAAGCTACCCTAACTATATATTTTGTTTTACAGAAAAGCATTTCATAGGTGTGAATTTATGAATATAAGAGAGACCCAAAGCGAGAAAAATTGAACCAAGTTTTTAGGAGTTGTCAGCTAACATTTTTGCATTTGCAGCTCACAGGATCACAGATTCTCTATGCCCACCTCCACTTCTTGTACTTGTAACCTAGCTCTTCAATCTTCCAAATTCTGTTGATTAAAATTCCATACAACATATGAAAGAAGAAGAAAAACAGTGAATTTATCCTACTGAGAAAATGTTAAAAAATCAGTCACACTCAAAAACAAAATGTTTGATAAAATTATTATGAGAAATAAGAGGAATATATTGATAATAAGCTGGTTTAAAAGATCAAGTACCTAACTGTAAAAGCCGGGATATATCGTTGCCACCATCCAGTTGTTGTGCAGATAGAGTCCCATACCTTTAGCTCATTCAATCAATTCTTCTTCAATCAATTTGCAGGGGATGTGAACAATCTTTTGCCATTCTTTCCCTTTTTTCCTTTGGCACTGTTTCTTGAAAAGAGGACATTCATCAATCCATAGAATAGAAAGGGAGGCAGGCAGGCCATCTTCAGGCATGTACTTGAACTTAGGGCCGTCATGGATCCACAATTCTTCAAGAGAGGTGAGGTGTTGAAGCCCCTTCTTGTCCAAAGACTTCATATTTGGAAATCCAGAGATGCAAAGAACAGTTAGATTGGTAGGCAACAACCCCATCTCTGGGAAGGACTCCACAGGTTCAGATTTGCCACTTATTGACAAATATCTAACAGAAGGGAGTTTCTGAAATCCCCATCCAATAAGGTTGGTAACGAGTCTGTCACAACCGCGGATGGAAACTGAATTCAAATTGGAAGGCAAGCCCCTTCAGGAAACGACTCAACATTTGGACAATCTTCTACATGCACGTGCTTAAGAGACGGAGGGAGAATGTGCATCTTGTCAGGCAGTGATCTCAAAATCCCACAATTGCTTACCCAAAACCATGTAAGGTAGGGGGCATGCAATCCTCCTTTTGGAAAAGATACAAAATTAGGACAATTGAGGATTTCTATCTGCAAGGTCATTAAATCATGTTCATGTTGTTCTGGAACTGTAAGAGATTCTAAATTGCTACACCTTGAGATTATGATATTATAAAGATTTGGGAATAAGTCTAATGGGAAGGACTTGAGAGAATCACAACTACCAATCAATAACAATTTTTCAAGGGATGAAAAGTCCAAGTGCATTGGGAGCTTGAACTTTCTACAGTTTTGGATCACAAGGGTTTTTAATTTACAAGGTAGACCACCTTTGGGGAGGGATATAAGCGAGGAGCAATCAGATGAAAAGTCCAAGTGCATTGGGAGCTTGAACTTTCTACAGTTTTGGATCACAAGGGTTTTTAATTTACAAGGTAGACCACCTTTGGGGAGGGATATAAGCGAGGAGCAATCACATGTTTCTAATTGTTGAAGACAACTGTTGGAGTCCATCATTCCTTTGGGTAGGGACTACAGTGCTTGAAATCCTACAACTTCGAGCTTCTTCATTCCTATTGGCAATTCCTTCAATAGAACCTCACTAGAATGTGCTAGCTGCAACTCACTTATAGGAGCCCTTGGGAGTGAAGCCACCAGCTGCGGACATTTAAAAATCACAAGTTTTGCTAAATAAGGAAGATGGATGGGCAGCGCTCCTGTTAGCCTGGGACAACAATCGATATAAAGCTCTTCAAGATATGGAAAAGCTCCACCTTCAGCACCAAAAAAAAACCATTCCTCCCAGTTCATCATCCGCTCGAACCTTAGAACTTTCAGGGCTCTTAAAGGCTCAATTGCAGAAGACCCACTGCCATAAAACTCAAGGCCCACTGTAATAACTCGATCAAACCCAACAACAGTGAAGTCTTGCAAAGAGGGTAGTTGCCCAACTGGTGGCAAGCTGTAACAATATTTACACTTGCTCAAATGAAGAGATACTATATTAGAGAATGCATGACAACCTACCCAATTCGGAAAGCTTTTACCGCCGTAGTAGTTGATCGTGAGGCTTTTCAAGTTTGCATGAGGTTGAAGACTATTCAGTATAGTTATTTGACTTTCTGAAAGATTAGTGTCGTAATTCCATTCTAATGTCAACTCCTCAAGGTACTTCATAGCCTTCAAGTTTGCATCCAAAGCTTCCTTGGGAGATGCAACATTTTGGAGCTCTAAAACAGAAAGTGTGCCCCGGAGATTTGGAAGTTTCCCCAACTCTTGAATGCAAGACCCATTATGTTTGCTGACCATAAATTTAGTCGACATATGGAGGCATTTTAGTCTAACAAATTGTATTGGCATCTCTTTTATTTTAGTTCCAATAATATCAAGAAGACGTAAATTGATGAGCTTCCACTTATCTATTGGAAACACAGCAAGATGCCGACAACATGTGAGCTTCAATGTTTGCAAATTGCACAACTTACATATAGAGCAACCTTTTGAGTGCAGTAAAAGAAAGGTCTAAATAACGTAGAGGTTTAATTTTTCCAATTGAATCAGGTAACTCAGTCATATTGCTATAGTGAGATAAAGAGAGCACCCGTAAGCATCGTAGCATTCGCAATAAATCATGTGGGACCTTTTGACTCAAGTAGAAGGTAAGATTCCATGGGGATTCTAGTGGCAGGAAGGTGTGCAACCTCTTAGCCTCGTAAAGAGCCTCAAACTTTTTAAAATAATCAAACTTTGTTCTGAAATATGACAAATGACGAGTCCTATTCAGCATTTGGTGAGGATTGTAACCCTCTAGCCTAAAGCTAAATTGTCCAGATACAAACTTTGCCAAGTCATTAACAAGATCATGCATTACAAAACCTGATTTATTGCCGCATGATTGTTGGACAAATGATCTTGATACAAGATCCAAAAAGTAATCTTCACCAACTTCTTCCATTGTTCTGTTTCTGGGTTGTTGCAGAAAACCTTCTGCCATCCATAATAAGACTACTTGATCTTTTTCAAAAGCATAATCTTTTGAAGATAGCATTGCTGTAATGGAAGAAATAAAAGGAAATGAAGGAAGGCGATTGCAAACGGCATAGCAAAATGAGATTGCAATGGAAGAAATGAAAGGAAATGAAGGAAGGTGATTGCAAACAGCAGAGCAAAATGAGAGATATTACAAGCTAATTTTTGCTTTTTTACACCAAATAACATATACGGGCAAACAGTCGACGGTAGTGATGGGCCCGCAAGGCTGCCATAGAAGGTGACTTGAAGTCGTCAACGGATAAATTAGATCATCTTATTTGAAACGAAGAACCAAAGGTCTCTCTTGCAATAAAATTATCGTCTTTGGTTGGGCCGCTTGACTACATAGATGGCGGGGTTTGGTTGGAGATCCCATTCTACCGAATAACTAACAGTTTGAATAAGGCAGAGAAAAATGCTTTTTTTCCCACCAAGATCTCAGCCATGATTTCTTCCTTGCGATGGAAGAAATCAAAGGCAATCAAGGAAGCTATATCTTGATTGTAAACAGCAGAGCAAATCAGGTCGCAAGCTATATATATATAAAAAAGCAATTTCACTCCAAAGAAGTGGTGGACAACAACCTACCAAAGTCGTGATCGGCTAATGGACGCGTAACAGAAATTGCTTGAATAAATTAAATGAGAGAACAAGTCATTAACGTCATATACAATTCTTTTAGACTAAGATAAGCATCCTTCTGCTTATAATATGATTCTTACCTAATACAACCATCTTCTCCTTCTTTATTATTAATAATTTCTGTAGAATACTTAATATGATTCTTACCTAATGCAAAACCTGTTAAGTCGTTAGCTAGCTGTGCTTTGATTTGATTATAAGAACTCTGAAAATTTGAACTATCACTTAAAAACGTGTAAGAAAGGACATAATATAATCAGAGAAATATATTCACAGGGCCAAACACCCAAGAATCATCAGTGCTATCAAGATTCCAGTCTTTCCAAGTCTTAAAAGCAAGGCTGTTCCACAAAAGTTTCTGGCAACTTTTCCTTGAATATCATGCTCAGAAAAGCTTAGAATTGAGTTTGAGATGTATGACAAAAGCTAATTCAATATGTCAACCGGGTGCATCAGTCTAAGGTATAACAGAAATTTGGGAACAATTGCATCAGTCTAAGGTACTTAAATTGCAAAGACAATAAGAGAGAAGAAAAAATAATGAACTAATCATAGGTACCAGAAAGGGAATTAGAAAAGAAGAGAGGAATGTTCTAAAAAAAACAGGAATGCACAAAACTCGGTCATTTTTGTGCCTAACCGAAGAATGTTCCACTCAAGGCACAGCCAACAAATGAATCTATTTTACCAGAAGGCATGAAGAAGTGCCTTTAAAGGAAAACTGATGCTATTGGATATCCAATATACAGCTGGGTACTAAACAGAAACAAGATACACAAGGAGGGGGTGGGTAACCCAACATGCTCCCCAGTTGAATGCCAAAAGAAATATAATGCAAGTCCAGCTCCGTTGATAAAGTGAGGAGAGGAATCCTCTTAAGAGGAAAGGAGATTGGCATGCAGCAGCTACACAATTTCAACACCAAGCATATGACACCAGTCATTGACAAAGGAAAGAGACCCTGCACAAGTACCCACAAGGAATTAAGGATATACAGTGAAATAGAGATATATAGAAACACAAACTAAAGCAATTACCTAAGTGCAAATTTATAATTAGCAATTACCTAAGTGCAAATTTATAATATGATTCTCTTCGAGAAGGAAGAGAATCATCTTTATAATTAGTTTATCGAAAAGAGCAATTACCTGAGTGCAAATTAAAGCTGAATATGTTGTTGCCGCCTTTGAGATGATGTGCAGGTATTATAACAGAAAATGGGACTCTTCCGAGGCTTTTGGCTCATTCAATTAATTCTTCGTCAATCAATATGTGACTGACGTCCGGAATCTTTTGCCGTTCTTTTCCTTTCTTGCTTCGCCATTGTTTCCTCAACAAAGGGCATCTTTCAATCTCTATTCTAGAAAGGGAGGTAGGCAACCCCTCTTTTGGCATGTACTTGATCTTAGGGCAATCAATGACCTTCAAGTATTGGAGAGAGGTGAGGTGTTGAAGCCCTTTCTTGTCCAAAGATTTCAAATTTGGGAATTCTTTGATAAAAAGAGAGATCAGACAGGAAGGCAACAACCCTGGCTCTGGAAAGGACTCCACATCTTCAGATATGCCATAGACCGACAAATATCTAATATAAGGGAGTTTTTGCAAACCCCATCCCACCCGTCCGGCAAAGAGTTTGTCACATTTCTTGACCAAAACAGATTCAACATTGGAAGGCAATCCCCCTTCGGGAAACGACTCTACTCTTGGACAATCAATTATCCTAAGAGATTGTAGAGAAGGCAAGAGTATATGCATCTTGTCCGGTAGTGACCTCAGACTTCCACATTTTTCGACCCACAATGATGAAAGGTTGGGGGCACAAATTCCTCCTTTTGGAAAAGATACAAACTTGGGGCAACCGCTGATGTCAATACGCAAGGTCACTAAATCATGTCCATTTTGTTCTAAAACTGTTAAAGTTTCCAGATTCTTACACCAAGAGATTTTGATTTTCTGAAGCTTTGGGAATAAATCTAATGGAAATGACTTGAGGGAATCACAAAAGTACAACCCCAATGTTTCAAGGGATGAAAAGTCTGGGTATGTTGGGAGCTCTAACTTCATACAGTTTGAGATTTTTAAATCTTGAAGACTGCCATCAGAGTCCACCAATCCCTCGGGAAGGGACTCTAGTGCGTCAAATCCTCCAATATTGAGCTTTCGCAATCTTGTTGGCAATTCCTTTAACAGAACCTCATTACAATATTTTAGATACAATTCGTGTACAACAGGAGCCGTTGTGAGTGAAGCCACCAGCCGCGGACAGTAATGAATCTCAAGTTTGGCTAAAGAAGAAAGATGGACGGGCAGCTCTCCTATTAACATAGGGCAGTCATAAATATAAAGCTCTTCAAGTTGAGGAAAAGTTCCACCTTCGTTTTCAACACCAAAAGAAGACCATTCCTCCAACTTCAACATTTTCTCGAACCTTAGAACTTTCAAGACTCTAAATGGCTTTACTAATGAAGAATCGCTTCCATAAAACTCAAGATCCACTTTAACAACTCCTTCAAGCCCAACAACATGGAGGTCCTGCAAAGAGGGTAGCTGCCCAAGCGGTGGCAACTTGAGACAATGTTTACAGTTTTCTAGGCGAAGAAATGCTATATTAGAGAATGAATGATGCCCAACCCAATCTGGAAGACTTTCAGCGCCATAGTTGTTGATAGTGAGACTTTTCAAGTTACTATGGGGCCGGAGATTGTCAATTACAGATCTTTGACATTCTAAAATATTAGTGTCTATTGCATTCCATTCCAACACCAACTTATCAAGGTACTTCCTATCTTTCAAGCATGCTTTCAGAGCATCCGTAGGAGATGCAATGTTTTGGAGCTCTAAAATAGAAAGTTTTCCTCGAAGATTTACAAGTTTCCCCAACTCTTCAATGCAAGCCCCACTATCTTTGCTAATGATAAATTTAGTTAATGTTTGTAGACATTTTAGTCTACCCAGCTGCATTGGCATCTCTTTTATGGCAGTTCCCTTAATATCAAGATGACGTAAGTTAATGAGTTTCCACATATCTGTCGGTAATTCAGTAAGATCTTCACAACCTGATATATTCAATGTCTGCAAATTGCACAACTTACATATGGAATCAGGCAACCTTTTAATTGTAGTGAAAGAAAGGTTCAAATAGCGTAGATGCCTAATTTTGCCAATTGATTTAGGCAACTCAGTGATATTATGATAGTGAGATAGAGAGAGTACCCGCAAGCATCTTAACTTTGGCAATAAATCAAGTGGTACACTTTTAGTTAACAAGAAGTAATTTGTGCTTCGCATCAACAACAATGGTAGGAATGTGTGCAATCGAGTAGCCTTGTAAAGAGTCTCAAACTTCTTAACATTATCAAATCTTGTTGTGAAATACGACAAATGGCGAGTCTTGTCCACAATTTCATGAGAATGGTCAACCTCCAGTCTAAAGGTAAATTGCCTAGATACAAATTTTGCCAAGTCGTTGACAAGATCATGCATTACAAAACCTGATTTATTGCCACTTGATTGTTCTAATAATGATCTTGATGCCAAAGCAAGAAAGTAATCTTCACCAACCTCTTCCATTCTTTTGTTTCTAGTTTCTTCTAAGAAACCTTCTGCCATCCATAATAAGACTACTTCATCTTTTTTAAAAACATAATCCTTGGGAAATATGGAACAGTACGCAAAGCATTGCTTTAAATGTGAGGGAAGATATTTATAACTTAATCTTAGAGCCGGAAGAATGTTAGTCTTATCTATTGGCGACTCCCATAATTCGCTTTTCAATATTTTTTCCCACTCATCAACACCTAGTTTAGATCGCAAGAGACTCCCAATTGCCTTGGCTGCTAAAGGTAGGCCTTCACACTTTTTTACAATTTGTCTACCTATTACTTCTAGCTCTAAATGTGCATCAAAGTTTCCATCATGAAATGCATGTTTTGCAAATAGTGACCAACAATTTTCTTCCGACAATGGCTTGAGACGATCAATCGGAAGAGCGCGCATGATTGATGCAACACTATCATTGCGTGTTGTTACAATGACAGTACTTCCTCGTGCCCCAGATTTAAACGGACTACTAAAGACCTCCCAATCAGCATAATTCTCATTCCATACATCATCTAAAACAAGTAGGAATTTCTTCCCCCTCAATTTATCCTGCAGTGCAACTTGAAGCAGATTTAGATCCTTGATATCACAAGTTGATGAAGTCACTGCCTCTACCACTGTTTTAGTTAACCTGAACACGTCAAACTCATCCGAAACACAAACCCATGCCAGAAGATCAAAATGCTCCTTTACTCTCTTGTCCTTGTATACAAGCTGAGCAAGGGTGGTCTTGCCAATTCCCCCCATGCCGACTATGGGAATCACACACAGATTTTCATTGCCAGTTGCATCCTCTGTAAGCAACAAGCTTATTATTTTTTCCTTATCATCATCCCTACCAAAAATACCAGATTCTTCGACCAAAGAAGTCGTGGGCAATCTTTTTGATGATTCTCCTCCAACACCTTCTTTAAGACCCAGAACATCCTTTTGGCTTACCAGATATTCTAGTGTTTCAAGTAGATCTCTTATCTTTGGCTCTATCTCCTTGACAAAATGACTAAAAAAAGTAGAGATGGAGTTTCGTAACTTACTTGCAGTAGTTTGAAATTCAACATCCAACTTACGTTGCAAGGCTTCAGTTGTTATCTCGTCCAAGAGGTCTTCTGCATCATAGACAGCATCTTTCAGCTTATAAAGCCACTCTCCCACGGAACGATCTGTAAGTTGCTTGTCCTCCGCGTCTTGGCGCAGTTTATGCACGGACAGCAATGCTATCTTCAACTTCTCTAAGACTCCTTTGTTGAGTTTGCGCTGCCGAAAGAAGTCCACGAACTCGGGGGATGCCATTCCATCAAATAAAGCTTGGAGGAAGGCAGAGAGAACTGCATCAGCCATGTTTTCTGGTTTGTAATGGAAGAAATAAAAAATAAATGAAGGAAAATGATTGCAAACAGCAGGGCAAAATGAGAGATCGCAGTGGAAGAATCAAGTGAATGGAAATGAAGGAATGTGATTGCAAACAGCAGAGCAAAATGGGAAGCCAAGTACTGAACAACAAATGTTGGTACAGAGTCTTGAGTGGGAGAACACAGAAGAAGAAAATGGGACAGCTTTCTAGGCTCTCTCTGCTTTTTAGTGGGTGAGCTTCGGATTCCCATGGTGCATTGAATGAGGTGGACTCCACACCACGTGATTGAATCAGAGAATTCAAAGAAAACGGAAAGAACGAAACTGATAATGTTCTGTCGCCTCCATTATTGGAGAAGGAAAACTTGGGACGTGACCTGTTGACCACCAACGTATGTTATGTTATTAAGTATGCATCATACTTTTTAACGGTTTGATTATGCATGAGAAACCATAGGAAAACAGAGGGCAAACCCAAGAAATGCTAAAAATAAAGATACAAATTTGGTATTAATTGCTTAAATAATCTGTTTGGTAATCAAACAGATGCTGAAGAATGAAGTTGCCCATTTGTAAAGAATTTGGAAAGATAATTGACTTTTTTTTAAAAAAAAAAAAAAATTAATTTAATTTTTATTTTTAAAGCTTGGAAAGATAACTGTTATTATGTATTTTCCACCGTCCATTTTCTTCCAACATTCTTGAAAGAATTTGACGATTTCTTCATTTTTAAGATAAAAGAAGTCCTTCTAGCTTTTAGCTTTTTGCATTCTATTTCAATTGAAAAACTATCAAAAGAAGTGTGGCATATCTACAACCCATGATCAGCCTCAAATTCTTCGCAGCCATAGTAATGACTCCAACTAATTAAGAAATGATGAGAAAAATCCTCTATAATATGCCAAGCAGGCAAGCACATCTCTTTTTAAATTAACTGAAAATGGGCCAAGTAAATGACCGAGTCCATTGACTTCTTGACCCAAGAATCTTTATTAAAGGTTGAATTTTTAACAGTTTGATTATACCTGAGAAACCATAGGAAAACAGAGGGCAAACCCAAGAATTGCTAAAATAAATATACAACTTTGGTGTTGCTTATATAATTTGTTTGGTAATCAAACGCATGCCGAAAATAGATTGATAGGATTTTTGAAGACTTCAAGACCTTCAATGAGCAATTAAAGGTGCTCTCAACTTTTATGTTTGAATAAATTTCTTGATTGATTTCTTTTATTGTTGAGTAATGCGGTATTTAAAGACACATTATAATAAATAATAAATTAGTATTCTACGTAAAGCGGACCTTAATTTACACCGGGACTCTAATTCTACTACTATTAATATAAAATAAGTATGTCTTCATCCAAAATAGAGAGATATTCCTACCAATTGCTATCAATAAGACTCTTAAATAAATAACAAAACAGACAGACTTCTACATGCACCACAATAGTAAACCAATAAAACAACTATTGAACTGAACAACTACTAAAACGATGAAACACTAATGAATTAAACAACCTCACGGATAACTCTAAAACAAATAATGAATGGATATACATCCAGAAGAGTGACCTTTCACCTTCAAATTCTCAATCAATATTAACGTAAGTAGGATGAGGGTCTTGATTGGGCGCGAAGCATTGTCTTTATGAACAACAATTAACATAAACTTACAACAATAAAAGGAATTCATACAATATTTATCATAAAATAATTTCTATAGAATACTTAATTAAGAAGCCCAAGAATCATCAGTGCTATCCAGTGTGTTTCCAAGTCTCCCAAGCAAAGCTGTTCCACATGCTCATGAACAAAGTTTCTTGCAAGGCCATTCCTATATCTGGTATGCTCATATTACATTGAAAATCTGCAAAATAACAATATTAAAGAAAATCAAAGTTATTATAATTAGGCCTTTGATGCGGAAACGAGTGTTTATCAATAAAAGGAATTGCACGTTATAGTTTACTAGTGTTTATATTTATGTTCATGTATTGGGGCTTGGAAAGTACATATAAAAGGGAGTTTAATTGCAAAGAATAAAAAAAAAAAAAATGAGGGAAGAAAAAATGAACTCATCCTGCGTAACAAAAAGGGGAAAAAAATTATAAAAAAAAAAAAAAAGAGGGAGAAACTGCATTTGTACCAAATGGAAGAGACAAGTATATTGTAGTTTCCTAAGAAATATTTAGATATATCATTGCATTTAAAATATTGAAAGAAAACTACCAGCAAAGTGCTCAACAGAGACAGAAGAGCACAGAAACAGCAGAAGAGAAAAAAAAACAAGTCAGACCATTTCTTCATTTTTTAAGATAAAAGAAGTCCTTTTAAATTTTTGCTTTTTTGCATTCTCTTTCACTTGAAAAACAATCAAAAGAACTGGTATCTACAACCCATGATCAACCTCAAATTCTTCCAAGCCATAGTAATGAGTCCAATTAAAAAATGATGAGAAGGCATAATATCCAAGAAATTTCTAAAATAAATAGGAATTAATTTACAAAGCTAAGTCATTTTTGTGCCTACAGAAGATAGTTTCACGCAAGGCACAGTCAACAAAATAAATCTATTTTACTTAGTAAAGTGCATGAAGTGCCATTTAGATAGAATCGTTTCATTTGGCTTTTGCCTTTTGGAAGGGATGGAAGATAAAGTTGTGTAATGAGAGAAGCACCAAAGGAGTCAAACTTAAGGGTAAATTAATATACATTTTAGGACACTACTCCTAGCCCAAAAGCCTAATGGGCTTAGGTCTATTTAGGTATATTAATTACTCTTTTTCTTTATACTTTATCAATGTGAAACACAAAAAACTTTTTTTTGGCTTTTGCTTTTTGGAAGGGATGGAAGATAAAGTGGTGTTATGAGAGAAGCACAAGGGAGTCAAACAAGAGTAAATTAATATACATATTAGGACACCACTCCTATCCCAAAAGCCTAAGCTTGGGTCCATTTAAATATATTAACTACTCTTTTTCTTTATACCTTACCAATGTAAAACACAAACTTCATAAATGCACTAACAACAAGTGAAATGAAACTGACTTTGGTGGGCTTCCAATACCCCCTTGATGAATTGACAAGCAACATAGGTGAAATACTAATGAAGTGAGAATAATGTTATTTCAAAGCTTCAAATGCTCAATGCTAGGTTTTATGTTGGTTAATTTGGTGTTCAAAACAAATTGGTTTAAGTCTAAATTGGTTAGGCTAAGTTAGGACTTAGACTAGAAATCAAAATCATGGTCAAAGTTGGACAGTTGGTGGTCCAAGAAGCTCGGTTGGTGGGTGTCCAAACGAGATGTGTTACAAGAGAGTGAAAAAGACGTTCAATATGTTAAAATTTTCCAATAATAATAATAAAAAATCCACTCTTAACTCTTTGTTAAAAATAAAAGAAATTTATGGCTTGAATTCAGCAAATATAAAAGAGACCCATTTTGAGAAAAATTGAAGCAAATATTTAGTAGTTGGATTAATTAGCTAACCTTCAGACGTTCATGCCTCGCAGAATCATAGTATCAATTTGCTTCTTGTGTAATTGTGACCCAAGCTCTTCAATCTTCTGTTAGTTAAAAATTTCTCCATGCAACTAATGAAACAAAAAGAAAAACAATCAGACAGTGAAACGAAACGAAATCTTTTAGAAAAAGATAATATCTTATATTAGACATCCATATATTTGAAAAGAATTTGGAAAGTTATCACAAGAAGCAAGAGGATCATATTTATAATTAGCTTATTGAAAAGAGAAATTACCTAACTGTAAAAGCTGAATATATTGTTGCCGCCTTCGAGATGATGTGCATGCATGTATTATAGCAGAAAATGGGACTCATCCAATATATTCTTCCTCGTCAATCAATATGTGATCGACATCAGGAATCTTTCTCCGCTCTTTTCCTTTCTTGCTTTGCCACTGCTTCTTCAACAAAGGGCATTTGTCGATCTGTATAAAAGAAAGGGAGGCAGGCAACCCCTCTTCTGGCATGTACTTGAGCTTAGGGCAGTCACAAACTAACAATTGTTCAAGATGGGTAAGCTGTTGAAGCCCTTTCTTGTCCAAAGATGTCGTATTTGGAAATCTAGTGATATGAAGAATGAGCAAACCGAAAGGTAGCAACCCTGGCTCTGGAAAGGATTCCACATCTTCAGATTTTCCACCGATTCTCAAATTTCTAACAGACGATAGTTTTTGCAAACCCCATTCCATCCGGCTGGCAAAGAGTTTCTCACAATTATCGACGCAAATTTCTTTCAAATTGGAAGGCAAGCCCCCTTCGGGAAACGACTCAACTTCTGGACAATTAATTATATAAAAAGACTTGAGAGAGGGGAGGAGTATATGCATATTGTCTGGTAGTGACCTCAAATTCCCACAATTACGGACCCTAAAGACTTTGAGGTTGGGGGCGCGAATTCCTCCTTCTGGAAAAGATACAAAATTAGGGCACATACGAATGTTTATATGCAAGGCCACTAAATCGCGTCCATGTTGTTCTGAAACTACAAAAGATTCCAGATTCTTACACCCCAAGATTTTGATAGAAGAAAGTTTTGGGAATAAATCTAATGGAAATGACTTGAGGGAATCACAATGGGCCAAGCACAATGTTTCAAGGGATGAAAAGTCTAGCTGTGTTGGGAGCTGTAACATCATACATTTCCAGATTTCTAAATCTTGAAGACAGCCGTTGGAGTCCACCATTCCCTCGGGAAGGGACTTTATAGCTCCAAATCCTTCAATTTTGAGCTTTAGCAATCCAGTTGGCAATTCATTTAACAGAACCTCATTACAATGTGTTAGCTTCAATTCACGTAAGGTAGGAGCCCTTGGGAGTGAAACCACCAGCTGCGGACATTTATGAATCTCAAGTTTGGATAAAGAAGGAAGATGGACAGGTAGCCCTCCTCTTAGCTTAGGGCAATCATCAACATAAAGCTCTTCAAGTTGAGGAAAATCTCCACCTTCATTTTCAACACCAAAAGAAGACCATTCCTTCCACTTCAACATTTGCTCAAACCTTAAAACTTTCAGGGCTCCAAATGGCTTAACTGATGAAGAATTGCTGCCATAAAACTCATGACCCACTTTAACAACTCTTTCAAACCCAACAACAAAGAGATCTTGCAAAGAGGATAGCTGCCCAAGTGGAGGCAAGCTGAGGCAATATTTACAGTTTTCTAGGCGAAGGGATGCTATATTAGAGAATGAATGATGCCCAACCCAATCTGGAAGACTTTCAGCGCCGTAATTTTTGATAGTGAGACTTTTCAAGTTACCATGGGGCTGGAGATTCTCAAGTATAGATCTTTTAGTACGTAATGTATTCCATTCCAACACCAACTCCTCAAGGTACTTCCTATCATTCAAGCATGCTTTCAAAGCATCCGTAGGAGATACAACATTTTGGAGCTCTAAAATAGAAAGCTTTCCTCGAAGATTTGCAAGTTTCCCCAACTCTTCAATGCAAGCCCCACCATGTTTGCTAATGATAAATTGAGTTAATGTTTGTAGACATCTTATTCTACCCAGCTGCAGTGGCATCTTCTTTATGGCAGTTCCACTAATATCAAGATGGCGCAAGTTGATGAGTTTCCACATATCTCTTGGTAATTCAGCAAGATGTTTACAACTTGATAAATTCAATGTTTGCAAATTGCACAACTTACATATGGAATCATGCAACCTTTTAATTGCAGTGAAAGAAAGATTCAAATAACGTAGATGCTTAAGTTTGACAATTGATTCAGGCAACTCAGTCATATTTCGGTAATGAGATAGAGAGAGCACCCGTAAGCATCTTACCTTTGGCAATAAATCAAATGTTACTTTTTTTGTTAAGAAAAAGTAATTATCTGATGGTGACAATTTCAATGGCAAGAATGTGTGCAACCTCCTAGCCGCGTAAAGAGCCTCAAACTTCTTCAAGTCATCATATGTTTTTCTATAATATGACAAATGACGAGTCTTATTGTCAAATTGTTGAGAATAGTCAACTTGCAATCTATAGGTGAATTTTCCAGACACACATTTTGCCAAGTCGTTGACAAGATCATGCATTACAAAACTTGATTTTTGTCAATTGATTGTTCAAATAATGATCTTGATGCCAAAGCAAGGAAGCAATCATGACCAACTTCTTCCATTGTTTTGTTTCCGGTTGGTTGTAGGAAACCTTCTGCCATCCATAATAAGACTATTTGATCTTTTTCAAAAGCATAATCTTTAGGAAATATTGAACAATATGCAAAACATTGCTTTAAATATGATGGAAGATATTTGTAACTTAATCGTAGAGCTGGAAGAATGTTTGTATTGTCTATTGGTGAATCCCATAATTCGCTCTTCAATATCTTATTCCATTCATCAACATCTAGTTTAGATCGCAAGAGACCCCCAATTATCTTGGCTGCTAAGGGTAGACCTTCACACTTTTTCACAATTTGTCTACCTATTACTTCTAACTCTGGATGTGCATTTGAATTGCTATCATGGAATGCATGTTTTGCAAATAACAACCAACAATCGTCTTCTAGTAACATCTTTAGACGATGAGTTGGAACAGTGCGCATAATTGATGCAACACCATCATTGCGTGTAGTTACAATGACCATACTTCCTGGTGCCCCAGATTTAAATGGACTGCTTAAGGCCTCCCAATCAGCATAATTCTCAATCCATACATCATCTAAAACAAGAAGGAATTTCTTCCTCATCAATTTCTCATGTAGTGTAAGTTGAAGCAGATTTAGATTCTTACTATCAGCATTAGTAGACGAACCTACTTCCTCTAAAATTGTTTTGATTAGCTTTAACACGTCAAACTCATCCGAAACACAAGCCCATGCTTGAAGGTGAAAATGCTTCTTCACCCTCTTGTCCTTGTATACAAGTTGAGCAAGGGTGGTCTTGCCAATTCCTCCCAGGCCAACTATGGGAATCACACATAGATTTTCATTGCTAGTTGCATCATTTGAGAGCAACAAGCTTATTATTTTTTCCTTATCATCATCCCTACCAAAAATACTAGATTCTTGGACCAAAGAAGCCGTGGGCAATCTTTTTAATGATTCTCCTCCAACACCTTCTTTTAGACCTAGAACATCATTTTGTCTTACTAGATATTCTAGTTTGTCAAGTAGTTCATTTATCTTTGGCTCTAACTCCTTCACAAAATGGCTAAGAAAAGTAGAGATGGAGTACTTTCGTACCTTACTTGCAGTGGTTTGAAATTCAGCATCCAACGCACGTTGCAAGGCTTCAGTGGCTATCTCATCCAAGACGTCTTCAGCATCATAGACAACATCTTTTAGCTTATGAAGCCACTCTCTCACAAAAGGATCCACAAGTTGCTTGTCCTCCGCATCTTCGCGCAGTTTATGCACAGACAGCAATGCTATCTTCAACTTCTCTAAAACTCCTTCGTTGAGTTTGCCCTGCCCAAAGAAGTCCCGGAACTCGGGAGACGCCATTCTATCAAATAACACTTGGAGGAAGGCAGAGAGAATTGCGTCAGCCATGTTTTCTGGTTTGTAATGAAAGAAATAAAAGGAAATGAAGGAAGGTGATTGCAAACAGCAGAGCAAAATGAGAGATCGCAGTGCAAGATCAAATGAAAGGAAATGAAGGAAGATGAATGCAGCAAACGGCAAAGCAAAATGAGATTGCAATGGAAGATCAAATGAAAGAAAATGTTGGAAATGAAGGAAGGTGATTGCAAACAGCAGAGCAATGTGAGATATATATTGCAAGCTATGTTCTGCTTTCTAAACCAAACAATATATATGGGGAAACAGTCGACGGGAGTGAAGGACCCACACGGCTGCTCAGGAAAAAAAAAAAGAAAAAACGGACCCACACGGATCCATTGTAAGCAATCAAAATTAGATATACTTTCACCTCCTCACAATATATGTTTACGTAGCTTCGAAGTTTTCAAGTCAGAATTTATTACTAACTGCATATATAAAAGTAATTCTTTTTCTTTTTCTTTTTCTTTTTCTTCCTCAACTCGAAAGAAGTTACTTTGCACAAAATAGTGGACTTCAGTGGGCCATGCAAATCTTTTGCTTTTTTCACCTCGGAATTTACTTGGCACAATGGATTGGAATTCTGCCCCCTGTATCACAAATCTCAAAGAGCTAAGCAAGTAACTTAAAGATTGTGTGGAAATGAATGAAAGAAAAATTACCCATGTTTAGTTTCTGCTTGTCTTGTATTACTCATAAAAGAAAAAAAAAATTAAGAAAAAAAAATTGAAGCTTGAATATGTAGGATTCAGGATTATACTGGTTCGATTGTGATTTCTAAAAATTGGTTGTTTTGTTAAGAATAATGAAGTCCCTAAACAAAGATTCAATGTTCTAATTCAGTTGAATTATAACAAGATGATAGTAATTTGACAAATGGGCTCCTAGTTTTAAATCTACTATATGAAATTGGAACATTTAATTGAGATATGCCATTCTGTCAAATAACACTTGGAGGAAGGCAAAGAGAAACACTCCTCCCACTAAGGCCTCAGCCTTGTTTTCTTGTTTGCAATAGAAGAAATAAAAGCAAATGAAGGAAGATGAATGGAGCCAGCAGCAAAGCGAAATCAGAGTACAAGCTATCTTTGGCTTTTACTTTGTTTATAGTGGAAATCTTTTTCCTTTTTTTCTTTGTTTTTCTAACTTGCCTTTATTCCTTCTTTCCAAATTCTAAGCCTTTTAACTTGCCTTTCAATGGTGAAAAGAGATGGGTTTGGAATCCGTTGGCTGATTGTGGCCAACAACATGTGATTTAATCAGAGGAATCAAAGAAAAAGCAAAGTGGGAAGCTGCTTTTTTTTTTTTTTTTGAAAAGGAAAACTTGGAAGGTTACTTGTACCATAGTCTTTGGTATCACCACCAGTAGACCTTGCCTCTCCAAAGTATATGATATCACCACAAATAATTGAAATTATCGTGTGTCCAAAGGAAGCAAACAGGGGACCAACTAAAAGAACAACAATAAACAAAATTCATTCAATCTTTTCCATAAAATAATTTCTACAGAATACTTGAGAATCCCAAGAATCCTCAGTGTTGTCAAGATTCCATGAAGTGTGTTTCCAAGTCTCCCAAGCAAAGCTGTTCCACAAAAGTTTCTGCCAATTTTTTCCTTCTCTATATATAACATGCTCAACAAAGTTTCTGGCAAGGCCATTCCTATATCTGGTATGCTCATATTACATTGTAAATCTGCAAAATAACAAAATAAATGAAAACCAAAGTTCTAATTACGCTTGTGATGCAGAAACTAGCATTTATCAATGAAAGGAATTGCACATTATAGTTTACTAGTGTTGATATTTATGTTCGTGTATTGGGGCTTGGAAAATACATATAAAAGGGAGTTTCATTGCGAACATAGCTTACAAATGCTGAAATAGTTCGTTATTGCTTCTTTTTTCTGTGACAATAATTATTTATTCATATGCAAACAGCAGAGGAATGTGAGATATATATTGCAATACAAGCTATGTTCTGCTTTCTAAACCAAACAATGAACATATCGGGAGTGATGGACCCACACGATAAGTTTTACGTAGCTTCGAAGTTAGAAGTTCCAAGTCAGAATTTATTCCTAACTGCATATATAAAAGTTTTTTTTTTTTGTCCTTTTTCTTTTTCTTCCTCAACTCTAATGAAGTTACTTTGCACAAAATAGTGGACTTCAGTGGTCCATGCAAATCTTTTGCTTTTTTTTTTCACCTCGGAAGTTTCTTTGGCACAAAGGATTGAAATTCTGCCAATGCAAAATTCCAACGGTCGACGGCATGTTCACACCTTGATGCAGTATTAGCATAATCTAAGCCTGAAATGAGAAATGACTTTTACTATAAATACCTTTTTTTTTTTTGGTCGATGTAATAACACAAAAGGTTAATAAGACATTTGTTCTTAATTTTTTTCCAGGCTCAAATCTAGTAACCCTTTGAAATATCCAATGGTTATGGCCCGTTCACAGCTTAATGCAATATTAGCATAATCAAGCCTAAAACAAATTGAGTAACTTCTGCTATAAATACCTCTTTCTGTCAATGCAGTAGCACAGAAGGTAAATAAGGAATTTATTATTAATTTTTTTTTCTTGACTCAAATCTAATAATCCTTTGAAATATCCAACGGTCAATGGCCAATTCATCGCTTGATGCAGTATATATTAACATAATCCAAGATTGAAACGAAGTGACTTTTGCTATAAATACATCTTTTCAACCGGCGCGTATTTGGCCCAAGGGAGAAGAAGTATGACTAAAAGTAGAATATTTGTTTTTATCTTTGTTATCCGGGTAATTAGTTTAAATTTTCTCTATTATGCCCATATTTCACATTCGATATAGCCTTTAACTTCGAATCTATCGAGCCAAAATTAAAGTAGTTCATATTATTATTGGGAATGTTATATAAGTTTTATGATTATTGTTAGAATATTAATTAAATAATTAAATCAACCATTTATTATAAGTTTAAGCTTTTGGGATAAATTGTGATTTAACATAGTATCAAAATAGTGATCCTAAGTTTGAACTCTGACTCTATGGTATACCCATTTTTAATTAATTATTTCACGTGTTAGGCGAGTGTTAGATTACAAATTAAATGAATAAATTAACTTTTTTTTCATTAACTTAAACTTTTGGGACAACTAGTAATTTAACATGGTATCAGAACAGATACCTAGAGTTCGACCCCTATCTCCGTAACTCGACTCCTATTCAATTAATTATTCCACATAATGGGTCTCACTTGTGATTTAAAAATCTTGATAATTAATTCCTATTTCAAACCTTCTCATTCTTAAATTTTCACCATTGATATCTCACCTACAACATTGAATTTTGAGCAGCTCTAAACCTTTGGTGATATCTAGGCGAATTTTGTTTTAAAAATTCTATTTATAAAATTAACATGACTTTATAACTCACAATGTCACTTCAATATATAGACACAAGAATATTGAGCAAATAACGTTCTCTATTTCTTTCTCTATATATCTAATTGGCTTCAAAACTTCCTCCTATTGTAGAAGATGGACTTGAATATACTCAAGTAAGCAAAAGATTCACTGGACGTTGTAATGGGCGGAGGCACGTCCTGGTTAGGTGTATGTTTGATTGCAAAACTGAGGGCGCACTGCGTGGAGTATGCCTCGAGCAGTAGTGCCACTGCACGTTCCTGCGACGAGACAAAATCTAGAGTCCAAGGGATCAAGGAGAGAGTGATATAATGCACAATGATTATGGTCTTACTTAAATAAATTGTGCACGTAGTTGGGTTGTGATTGCCAATATATATATTGCATGATTGAAAGAATTAAATAAATAAAGTTGTGATGTTTAAAGTTTTTTTTGTAACAATAGCTTGTCAGAATTACTGAATAATATAATATGCGGTGATGCTTCTTAGAAACCTAGAAAAGTTACATCGCATTTGGCTACTCAACTTTTTAAATTTGTTAGGGAAAACTTTATATAGTCTTCCTTGAACTTTCAACCCTTTTGACATGCTCCCTACGATTTTTAAAAACTCTCACTTGAAACCCTGAACTTCTAATGCCAAATACGTTGCCCATTCACTTACTTGTCTTCCTTTCTTTTTTGATAAAAAGTCAGAAACTCAAAAAATGTAGAAATTAAACGGAAATTTGTTAGATAATGAACTCTGAACATACAACTTTGTTTCTCAATTTCCCCTTTCCCCCCTTCCCCCCTCTTGAATTAAAAAAAAAAAAAAAAAAAAAAAAAAAAAAAAAAAATTCTCAATTACATCATGGACAGTCATTTTGTCGTCAAATGCACTCTGAAAAAGGTTGTAATAATGGACATCTATGACGAATCTCATCAAGCCGAACTGGCAAGAGGGACGAGCTCCCTCCCGTGAGCCGTGACTCCAAAAAAAAGGTTGTACGGAAAAGAATCTCTCCATTTCTTTTGAAATGGAAGAAAGCCAAATTAGTTAAATATGAGGGGCAAATTGTTAAAAAAACAAAAGAAAGTAAAATTACCAATTTGCCTCTCCTCTCCATTTCGAGGATCCGGTCCCATTTGTACCTAATTGGAAAGATAACTGTTATTATATATTTTCTACTGTCTATTTTACAGCATTCTTGAAAGAGATAAGTACGTGGTTTCCTAAGAAATATTCAGATACATCATTGCATTTAAAATATTGGAAGGAATTACTTATATATATATATATATATTGGAAGAAAAGTACCAGCAAAGTGCTCAACAGAGACAATAGAGCACAAAAAAAGCAGGGGAGGAGAGGACAAAAGAATCTGACAATTTCTTCATTTTTAAGATAAAAGAAGTCCTTCAAGCTTTTAGCTTTTTGCATTCTCTTTCAATTGAAAAACAATCAAAAGAAGTGGATATATCTACAACCCATGATCAGCCCCAAATTCTTCCCAGCCATAGTAATGACTCCAATTAAGAAATTATGAGAAAAATCCTCTATAATATGCCAAGCAGGCAAGCACACCTGCAGCTCCTCCAAGCTGGATTCAGACTTTTATGTTAGAAGTAAAAGCAAAAGCGACGATCTTCCATATAAAACTTCTTGCCAAGGTGCTGCTCCATTGAGGAATTGCAAGGGATTTGGCTGATGGTGATATGCGATAATGTGAATGATAGTGAACCCTTTCATAATTACAAGTAGCCAGAAAATTATTAGTGCTACCAAGATTCCAGCCTTTCCAAGTCTCAAGCAAACTTTTTCTTCAAAAATTTCTCGCAACTTTTCCTTCTATCTCATTATCACAAAGCGAAGCCTTCAGAGTTGAAATGTGTGATATCAAAGCCTCAGCTAATATAATATTTCAACCGCATCAGCCGAAGGTACAACAGAAAATTGGGTACAATGCTCACTGCACGATATCAAGGCCTCCTCCTGGTATGATCAAATTACACAGAAAATCAGCAATTAATAAAACTTCTAATTAGGTTTGAGATGAGGAGACGAAAACTCATTAATAAATGAATTGCATGTTACCAGTATTTATATTCATGTATTGGGGCTTGAAAAACACAAACACAAAAAAAAAAGGGAGTTGAATTGCAAGAATGAAAAGGTTAGAATACACAAGTATGTAGATATATCATTGTATTTAAAATGTAGAGAAAAAACAGGGTATAACCTTTTCTTCATTTTTAAGATAAAGAAAATTTTTTGGCTTTGCACACTCTCTTTCAATTAAAAATAAATAAAAATAACTGTTATACTGATGACTCCATCATTAAGAAATGAGAAGGCATAATATCTAAGAAACCTCTAAAATCAATAAAAGAATTTTATTTGACTGGGTAATAGCATAAAGAAGTTCCATTTCAACAGAACATTTTCATCTCCTTTTCCAAGAATGGAAGATAAAAAGGAATATAACTGACACTCTTCGTCATCCCAGTACCCCCTTGATGAATGACAAACAACATATATATATATATATATAGGTGACACCAATTAAGAGGCAATATCTATATTAGGAAGCTTCAAAAGCTTAAGAATGTTAGAACTTATCAAAAACATATAAATAAAATTTTCCTGCCAGAATATCAAAATTATTTTTCTTAGGAAGAGAGGGAGAGAAAAATAGATTTAAAGTTGTGACAAACAAATTTTTGGATCGCAAAAAAGTAGAAAAGAACAGAAAAAAAAATTAACTCAATCATACAGGACACCAAGATGTAGTACAAAGAGAGGTAGGGAGAAACCACTCAAAACCAATAAAAGATAATTTGGAACTGACCTTTAGCCAGCAAACAATGCCATCCTCTAATACCCAGCTACAGTTTCTCAACTAAAAAATTTGATAATTGAAGGCATAAGAAGCTACACTTCCTTCAGTCTTCAGTTGGCACAATGCAGGCTAGATAGTAGGCAACCTGTCATTTTGTTACCATAAATCATCAGCCACCTTAACAGGTATCATACGGTAGCCACAAAAATTTCGTCTGATGCCACTGATTACCTTTTCCCACGTAGCAGATATGAAAAGAAAAGGCACTGATGGTAATTCAAAACATATACTTCAGAGAAAATAAAAATTCCAAAGTTTCCAGTGATCTTGATTTGGCACCACAAAACAACTTCAACAGGTTGCCACTAGACTTTGAGTACCTATTAATCAAAAGGCAGCTAAATGTCTAAACCAACAAATAAATAACAACACATTCATAGTAGATTGAAACAGAAATACACATACATTTGCATCAGATGATGCGAGAAGTGGCACATCAGATTCTATATGCCAGTCTCTGCTTTGTGTACTCATAATCGACTTCTTCCATCTTCTAAATTTTGTTAATTGGGTATTTTCAGTACAATTAGCCAGGAGACGAGAGAGAGAGAGAGAGAGAGAGAGAGAAACTTATAAGAGAAAGAAAACGTTAGAAAAAAAGCAGGTACTTAATTGATAATTAGCAGGTTGAAAAAAGCAAGTACCTAACTGGACTCTTCCTAGGATTTTAGCTCATTCAATCAATTCATCATCGATCATTATTAGGTGGACATTTGATGATCCATAGAACAGAAACAGAGGCCGGGAGCCCCTTGTCTGGCATGTACTTGAGCATAGCAATGAAGATATACTCAAAGTTAAGCCCCCAGACTGCATGAGAGAAATGAAAGAGATGAGAGAGTACGATGGACTAGACTGCATGAAATTTCCTTTTCTCTTGATTATGTGAAAATGAAAAGGAAAACAATTATTCTCAAATTGCAAGTACTGCAAACATTTTGAAAAGTAATTTAAAATGATATGTGACTTTTAGAAACCAAAATCAACATCTGCTTATGCATTCATGTAAAAAAAAAAAAAGATGGGACGGCGGGATCCAAACTCCTAATCGTGCTGTACTGTACAACTTTCTATCTAAACAAGGAACTAAATTATATACTAGCATATTTGAATTGAAAATTTTCTAGCTTTGTGCATTCTCTTCCAATTAAAATATAATCAAACAAACTGGCATCTACAAAGCTCATGATCAACCCAAATTCTTTTAAACCCTTAGGAATGACTCCACATAACAAATGAGAAAGCATTATATTTAAGAAACTTCTAAGATCAACAGGACTTCACTTCATTTTCATTCCTCCTGAAGCAAGGCAGCACCAATAAAATATATCTATTCAACTGAATAAGGACATGAAGAAGTCCAACTTAAACAGAATCTTTTCATCTCATTTTGGAAGAGAAGATAAAGTGGAATAAAACCAACGCTTGGTAAGTATTTTATTTGCACCCAAAGAAAAAACAAAAGAAAACGCTGAGGATTAAAAAGGAGGCAACATTGAAAACTGACCTGCTTTGTCTAATCAAAACATAAGGACACCATCTAAGACCCAGCTGCAGTTTTTTTCACCTCAAAATTTTGATTATTGGAGGTATTGTAATAGCTTGCAATTGGTGCAATGCCGGCTGGATATTAAGTAGCCTGGTATTTTGTTATGGTAATCAAATCAGCCACCTTAACCGATATCATACAGTAGCCACAAGAAAATTCTCTTTTTTGTTTTTGTTTTTGTTTGTTTGTTTGTTTTTTTTGTCCGAAGTGTAGGTTTTGAATTGAGAATAATTGTTATACAATGATGAATAGAACTCTTACACGTACTCTCCCTCATGCGCTGCCTGTTGGGTGACATTGGCAAACATACCATATCATGTAAGTAAGAAGAGAAAGACCAAACCAACATTGCAATAAACATGGTTAAAAAGGATAGCTCTATCCAAGAGGGCCTTTCACTGGGACTAGTGGTCGTTTCCATGATGCCAGACCAGAATTCTCCATATTCCTAAGAACAAAAGATCGTAAATTTTCTTCTTTTTTTTTTTGCTTCGTCATTCTCATGGTATATACGGACGTGATGATCAAATGACGGGAAGAAATTAAAAATATCAACAACTTAAAAATTAGAACCCCGTACCTTTCAGTATCATAATCGACATTTTTCTTTCCCAAATGAAGGTATAGACAGCCCAAAGTGGCTATGAATACGATGGGGAATGTGTAAATAAGCATATTTGCACCTATCCCTTGTGACGATGTCTTAATGGTCGAAGCAATTCGGAAATATCACGTTGCAAGTCCAAGGTTGTGGGTTCGAGTCCATGCATGTTCCATTATTGCCGGGGTGTACCCCATGCCATGTACATCATGGTTTAAGTGGACCGGGGCAATGACAAACATCAGGCGAGCCCTTTTTTTTATCAAAAAAAAAAAAGAGCATATTTGCACCTATATCACAAAAACAGGAAAAAACTTACGTCTTAAATATTTAACTTGGTTAATTATACAAACAGGGAGGTTCAGGATTTGACCGACGACAAAAAAAAAAAAGAATATGGGGTGAGAGAGTATCATGTAACCTTGCTGGCTGGAATTAATTGTTTGGAATTAATAAGGTTATGTGGAGTCATTAAAATCTAAATCAGTCAATTAAAATAATGATTATAATTAAACTATTTTAATAAATCTAGAGAATTTTTATTCAATTTATAAAGGAAAAAAAATCCAATATTTGTGATCTTAACCAAAATTCAATATCCAAAAAGAGTTGTCGTCCAAGTTAGATTGCAACTAAAGCCATTGCAAAGCTTGTGGTTATGCAACTTTTGCATTTTATAATACATGATTTATTATAAAGTACTTCTACTTGGTAAACTCTTGTATGACTGCAATATAAATGGGATAAACAGTTGATTTTTT
Source organism: Betula pendula (assembly GCA_900184695.1). Classification (NCBI taxonomy): domain Eukaryota; kingdom Viridiplantae; phylum Streptophyta; class Magnoliopsida; order Fagales; family Betulaceae; genus Betula; species Betula pendula. The sequence goes on from FXXK01002574.1 coordinate 75,277, forward strand.
TTTTTAAAGAAGTTCTGATCTAAGGATTGATATTCATTGTCACGTCATTGAGTTGTATGGCAATTATACATAAGTCTAATAAATATTACTCTTTATTTTAATCATATCTTTCTTAAAGATTCCATATTAAGTTAGCAAACAACAAGGGGTAACAAAAAATCATATGTTTCTCACATGTTAAGGGACACATGACAGTTTTATAAACTAGGTTAGAGAAAGATTAGACGAAATTTATGTCCAAGAAAAAAGGGAGGGCAGCATTTTGAACAAAATGGAAGACACAAGTATGTAGTTTCCTAATAAATATTCAGATATATCATTGTACTTAAAATGTTGATAGAAAACGGAGTACAACCTTTTCTTCATTTTTAAAATAAACAAAATTTTTTAGCTTTGTACATTCCCTTTCAACTAAAACAATCAAAATAGCTGCTATACAATGATGACTCCATCATTAAGAAATGAGAAGGCATAATATCTAAGAAACCTCTAAAATCAACAGAAGAATTTTATTTAACTGAGTAATAGCATAAAGAAGTGCCATTTCAACATAAACCACTCAAAACCCAACAAAAGATAATTTGGAACTAACCTGCATTGCATTGTTTAGCCAACAGATAATGTCATCCTCAAATACCCAGCTGCAGTTTCTCATCTCAAAATTTTGATAATTGAAGGCACCAGAAGCTAAGTTGCTTCAGTTGTTACAGTGCAGGCTAGATAGTAGGCACCCTGCCATTTTGTTACCATAAATCATCAACCACCTGAGCACGTATCATACGGTAGCCACAAAAATTTTCTCTGATTCCACTGATTACCTTTTCCCACGTAGCAGATATGAGAAGAAAAGGTACGGATGGAAATTCAAAACCTATACTTTAGACAAAATATAAATTCCAAAGTTTCCAGTGATCTTGATTTGGCACCACAAAACAACTTCAACAGGTCGCCACTAGACTTTTGAGTACCTATAAATCAAAAAGCGGCTACATGTCTAAAGCAACAAATAAATAACAACACATTCATAGTAGATTGAAACAGAAAATACACATACATGTGCATCAGATGATGTGAGAAGTGCACTTCAGATTCTACATGCCAAGCATCTGCTTTGTGTACTCATAATCGAGCTCTTCCATGTCCTAAATGTTTTTAATTAGATATTTTAGTACAATTAACCAAAAAAAAAAGGAGAGAGAGAAACTTATAAGAGAAAGAAAACGTTAGAAAAAAAAATAAGGTACTTAATTGATAATTAGCAGGTTGAAAAAAGCAAGTACCTAACTGGAAAAGCTGCTTATATCATAATAAGAAGGTTGGGATTTTAGCTCATTCAATCAATTCATCATCAATCATTATTAGGTGGACATTTGATGATCCGTAGAACAGAAACAGAGGCCTGGAGCCCCTCTTCTGGCATGTACTTGAGCATAGCAATGAAGATCTACTCAAATTATATACTAGCATATTTGAATTGAAAATCAAAGCTAGAATAAGCTCTCTCAATTGGTGAAATACTAAAAGCAGCAACATTTTCAATTTTCAAGAGCACTTGCCTATTGCTTTGCAAAGGATCAAGGGAAGTTGCATATGACTATCTTATTCTTATATAGAAAACAAACAAGATTGCAAAAATACCAACAAATCCACATGATCATTGCAAGCTTCAAGGAAGTTTTCCATTTTCCTGTCTTCAACGAGCAATCTGGTCAAAGTTTAGTTGAATACCCACCACCTGTAAAAGAACCCACACGGACTTAAGGATAGACAGTGAAACAAAGATCTATAGAAACACAAATCACCAGAACAAACCTGTGTATATTCACAGAGCATTCCAAGCTTTATACGGACTTCACAATAATTTCTGGTTTTGAAAATCAATTAGAGAGACCAACAGTCTTTCATTATCATGACCAGAATGGTAAAGTACAAGAAGAACTCACAAGTGGTAAAGCACTCTGTTTCATAAAAATAAATGATAAGTAGCCCATGATCCAATTGAAAACTACACTGATCTCTGACATGCACACAACTCTCAATGAGCTTGTCAATAGCAAATTTCACACGTTCACTTGCATAGCAATCTAAGCAGATCTGATCTGGCATGTGCCTGCCAAACTAAATCAGATTGATATATATGTTACAATTTTCCAATAAAAAAAATTATACAATTTTAATTAAAAATAAAAACAATTCACGGGCGTGAATCTAATGTTATTAGGTGTTGGGAATTTTTGGCTGACCTTCTGGCATTTATGGATCATAGACCACATATTCTATAAGTCCATCTTTGCTTCTTGTACTCGTAATCTGAGCTCAATCTTCTAAATTCTGTTGATTCAAAATTTTCATACAAATTACATTAGAAAAACCCAAATTAGGCTTATATATATGATAGAATTGAGAAAGTTATTACAAGAAGCAAGAGAATCATAGTTTTTATTACCGCCTTCGAGATGATGTGCAGGTGTTATAACAGAAAATGGGACTCTTGAGAGGCTTGTAGCTCATCCAATATATTCTTCCTTATCAATCAATATGTGATCAACGTCGGGAATCTTTTGCCGTTCTTTTCCTTTCTTGCTTTGCCACCGTTTCCTCAACAAAGGGCAGCTTTCGATCTCTATTATAGAAAGAGAGGTAGGCAACCCATCTTCTGGCATTTCTTTGAGATTAGGGCAGTAACGGACCCGCAATTGTTGAAGAGAGGTGAGGTGTTGAAGCCCATTCTTGTCCAAGGATTTCATATTTGGAAATCCATTGATACAAAGATAGATCAGACTGGAAGGCAACAACATTGGCTCTGGAAAGGATTCCACATCTTTATATTTGCCTTCGACAACAAAATTTCTAACATGTGGGAGTTTTTGCAAACCCCATCCCACTCGATTGGCAAAGAGTTTCTCACAATGTTCGACCCCAATATATGTAACATTGGAAGGCAAGCCGCCTTCGGGAAATGACTCAACTCTTGGACAATCAATTATATGAAGAAACTTAAGAGAAGGAAAGAGTATATGCATCTTGTTCGGTAGTGACCTCAGACTCTCACAATGTTCGACACAAAAGAATGTAAGGTTGGGGGCACAAATTCCTCCTTTTGAGAAAGATACAAAATTAGGGCAATTTTGGATGTGAATACGCAAGGTCACTAAATCACGTTCTGAAACTATAAAAGATTCCAAATTCTTACAACACAAGATCTGGATATTATAAAGCTTTGGAAATAAATCTAATGGAAATGACTTGAGGGAATCACAACCTTCCAAATTCAATGTTTCAAGGGATGAAAAGTCTAGGTGTGTTGGGAGCTCTAAATTCATACAGTTTGAGATAGTTAACCCTTCAAGGCAGCCGCAGATGTTGGAGTCCACCAGTCCCTCGGGAAGGGACTCTAGTGCGCCAAATCCTTCAATATTAAGCTTCCGCAATCCAGTTGGCAATTCCTTTAACAGCACCTCATTACAATGTTGTAGCTTCAATTTGCGTATAAGAGGAGACCTTGGGAGTGAAGCCACGAGCTGTGGACATTTACGAATCTCAAGTTTGGCTAAAGAAGGAATATGTGAGGGCAACCCTCCTAATAACTTAGGACAACCATCAATATAAAGCTCTTCAAGTTGAGCAAAAGATCCACCTTCATTTTCAGCACGAAAAGAAGACCATTCCTCCCAATTCAACATTTGCTCGAACCTTAGAACTTTCAGGGCTCCAAATGGCTTTATTGATGAAGAATCACTTCCATAAAACTCAAGATCCACTTTAACAACTCCTTCAAACCCAACAACATAAAGGTCCTGCAAAGAGGGTAGCTGCCCAAGTGGTGGCAACTTGAGACAATGTTTACAGTTTTCTAGGCGAAGGGACACCATATTAGAGAATGAATGATGCCCAACCCAATCTGGAAGACTTTCAACGCCATAGTTGTTGATAGTGAGTCTTTTCAAGTTATGATGGGGCCAGAGATTGTCAAGTACAGATCTTTGACATTCTGAAATATTAGTATCCAATGTATTCCATTCCAACACCAACTCCTCAATGTACTTCCTATCTTTCAAGCATGCTTTCACAGCAACCGTAGGAGACACAACATTTTGGAGCTCTAAAATAGAAAGCTTTCCTTGTAGATTTGCAAGATTTCCCAACTCTTCAATGGAAGCCCCACTATCTTTGTTAATGATAAATTTAGTTAATGTTTGTAGACATTTTAGTCTACTCAGTTGCATTGGCATCTCTTTTATGGAAGTTTCTCTAATATCAAGATGACGTAAGGTAATGAGTTTCCCAATATCTCTTGGTAATACAGAAAGATCTTTACAACTTGATAAATTCAATGTTTGCAAATTGCACAACTTACATATGGAATCAGGCAACCTTTTAATTGCAGTGGAAGAAAGGTTCAAATAACGCAAATGCTTAATTTTGCCAATTGATTCAGGCAACCCAGTCATATTTCGGTAGTGAGATAGAGAGAGTACCCGCAAGAATCTTAGCTTTGGCAATAAATCAAATGGTACTCTTTTAGTTAAGTATAAGTAGTTTCTTGACAACTCCGGTGACACCTCCAATGGCAAGAACGTGTGCAATCGAGTAGCCTCGTAAAGAGCCTCAAACTTCTTAAAGTTATCACATTTGTCTCTGAAATATGACAAATGGCGCGTCTTGTTCACAATTTCATGAGAATGGTCAACCCCCAATCTAAAGGTAAACTGTCCTGATACAAATTTTGCCATGTCATTGACAAGATCATGCATTACAAAACCTGAGTTATTGCCACTTGATTGTTCTAACAATGATCTTGATGCCAAAGCAAGGAAGTAATCTTCACCAACCTCTTCCATTCTTTTGTTTCTAGTTTCTTTTAAGAATCCTTCTGCCATCCATAATAAGACTACTTCATCTTTTTTGAAAACATAATCTTTTGGGAATATTGAACAATAAGCAAAGCATCGTTTCATATGCGAAGAGAGATATTTATAGCTTAGCATTAGTGCTGGAAGAATATTGTTGGTCTCATCATCAATTGGCAAATCCCATAGTTCGCTCTTTAATATCTTTTCCCATTCATCAACATCTGGTTTATATCGCAAGAGACTCCCAATTGTCTTGACCGCTAAAGGTAGGCCTTTGCATTTCTCCACAATTTGTTTACCTATTACTTCTAGCACTTGACGTGCTTCAGAGTTACAATCATGGAATGCATGTTTTGCAAATAGTGACAAACAATCTTCTTCTGCTAATTTCTTTAGATGATGAGTTGGAACAGTGCGCATGATTGATGCAACACCTTCATTGCGCGTTGTTACAATGACCATACTTCCTTGTGCCCCAAAATTAAATGGATTGCTTAAGGCTTCCCAATTAGCATAATTCTCATTCCATACATCATCTAAAACAAGTAGAAATTTCTTACCCATCAATTTCTCATGTAGTGTAACTTGAAGCAGATTTAGATCCTTTATATCACAAGTTGACAAAGTCACCGCCTCTAAAACTGTTTTCGTTATCCCGAACACGTCAAACTCATCCGAAACACATACCCATGCCTCAAGATCAAAATGCTCCTTCACCCTCTTGTCCTTGTATACAAGCTGAGCAAGTGTGGTCTTGCCAATTCCCCCCATGCCAACTATGGGAATCACACACAGATTTTCATTGCGAGTTGCATCATCTGAGAGCAACAAACTTATTATTCTTTCCTTTTCATCATCCCTACCAAAAATACCAGATTCTTGGACCAAAGAAGTCGTGGGCAATCTTTTTGATGATTCACCTCCAACACCTTCTCTCAGACCCATATACTCCTTCTGTTTTGCTAGAAATTCCAATCTTTCGTGTACATCTTTTATCTTTGGTTCTATCTTCTTGAAAAAAGAAGAAGTAGAGATTCGGGTTCGTACCTTACTTGCAGCAGTTTGAAATTCAGCATCCACCTCGCCTCGCAAGGCTTGAGTAGCAATCTCATCCAAGATGTTGATGGGAGAAACAACAACCATACTTTGAACTTGAGAAAATTCACACCGATGATAATGGCTCGGATATGTTAACGAAGGCTCTAGCAAGAGAGAAGCTTGAGACTTGTCGCTCGATCGCCGGGATGGCGAATCCCTCCACCTAGTCGGGAAGGGGGAATTTGTTGGGCTTGGGTTTCCCTCCTAAGTGGAGGAGAGGCCCTTTCATTTATTAAGCCCACATTTTTTGAGAAGCCCAAAAGGAGAAGCCTTTAGGGTTTGAGTGGTATCAGAAGATTTAGCAGAAGAAGAATAAGTGAAGAGAGGGAGCAGCCGAGAGAAAGAGAGAAACTGTTTTTTCTCTCAGTTTCTGGAACCTCCGTCCAGATTTGATCAACGGCTCCGATCAACGAGCGTTTGTGGTCCGATTGAGCTGAAAATTGGTAGGCATGTTCATGACACGTGAATCTTCATTGTGAACGGTGGAGATTGGATTCTGAGCATTCGGCACTGGTTTTCTGAGCCCGGACAGTAGGCTCTGTTTTTGGGTGAGATCTCCCCTTACTTCTTTTGTACCAAGAAATTGTATTTCTTGAAGATAGTTTCTGATTGTATGCCTCTAGTTGTGACTAGAGAAGATTAATGTATTCCCATTATTATTGATAGTGGAAGTGTTTGATTGGCCTGTGGTTTTTCCTTCTCACACTGAGAAGGTTTTCCACGTAAAATTGTGTGTCTTGTGCTTGAGGTGTTTGGATATATATTTTTCCGCATATATATTACTCTATTTTATAGCTTCCTAACAGATTCACACAAAGAGGAGTCTTGTG